>WEDG01003277.1:0-50795 GCA_017591395.1 Schistocephalus solidus | reverse complement strand
GCTATACCTGACCCCAGGTGTTGCGGCATCGACTGACTACTCGGAGGAAACAGGTACAAGCTAGCAGTAGCTCAAATAATTACGTAGTATATACTACCAACTGCATATTGGTAGCTTGTAATATAACGTGGTTATTCCCCAGTAGCTAAAGCATTGGACCTCAAAAATTCCTAGCAAGTTTCCTACGGAGCATGCATTGTTTGCAGCCGAGGATTTACTCCAAGTGGATGTATTAATTTCCTTTGAAATTCTACAGTGCAATAAATGAATCATTATTTCAAATAACTGTGGTAGGAGGGTGGACTTTGAACTACGGTACATTTGCTTAGGTTGGTGCCGGCAACTATAAACCAACAGACTGATCTACATTTCATGAATATCAACGTCGCTAACATCAGCGAAAGTAAAGATAATCAGCCGTTACTCAATAAGAGCGTTTCCTCGTACAATTTTCCATTCGTCCTAGGTGGAGCTGGGTAGAGCTGAGAGCAATCAAATAACTATGTCTCATTTGGTAGTGTTTCTATGCAGGTTAACTGGGAAATTAGTCAGTTGTTTCTACCGCATTGGTTGAATTTGCCTGAAACTGTCTTCTAATTGCATTCAAAGAAAAAAGTTCAATAATTACTTAAAAGATGATAACCTGCATTTTTCGCAGGAAAGTACGCATTAAGTGGAAACACCAATTCAATCCAACAGCTTCCTCTTAGTCATCATCTCCGTAGTCTCAATCAAAAGCATCATCGTCTTCTTCATTATCGCTTGATCAACCGCGTTCATAACGGGCAAATTGAATTAAACTACGAAACTTTGGTTGGAGATGGCAGCAAATTTATATATCACCCATTACGCTCAAGCAAGATGAGCTTCGATCAATTCAAAGTTCACTTAATTTTCCCAGATTTCTATCGATACATAAAGAATGGCAATATCTGAACCCATCCAGTTCTTGGGAATACAGTCAGTCAAGATTTAAAGTTATTTGGTCTGTTCAATTTTGCGAAAAATAACATGGGACCACTTAATAGGATAACGGAAGGACATCAAATCCGTTTAGCAACTCCATTATTCTGTCACGCGGGGTAGTTCCTAGACGATGGACAATGCTCCCACAAACGCATCCATAATCCTTGTACTTGCTTCTGATTCATTTCCTAGATGTGATGGATTCTACCAAAGCTTTAATGTTTCTCTCACATAAAAGGGGCACGAAAGGATCCATTGGTAGGTAAATAGTTCTTGGAATCTCAACCTCGTTTTCGTTGTAATATGTTTTACTCTCTAAAAGAGCGCGTAAGCAACCATGTTAACGCATTATCAGATAGTTCCTATGCGTGACAAGGATCTAGATTGTGCTGGTTACTTTTCATTTAATGCATGCACGTTATTTGGACTCGTCAAACAGTCGTAAGGCAGAGTTTTAAGATACTGGAACGTTTACTGGCACATTCACCTGCTAAACCGAGGCTCTGAGGCGTGCACTGAGTACGCACGTCAACAAATCACAAAGAATGTTTGCGTTGTCCGAGGTTTAAGGCGTTTGCAGATGAAATAACCAAGTTCACTCAAATAGCTACTTTTACGCATAGGAGATACACGTTTTTCAAAGCTGAACATGTTTTTTCTGAGGCTTGCTTTAATTATAACCCATAATGGTCCCTTAAAGCATTACAGTATATCAATTCTGGGGATTTTGAGTTACTTGATAAAACCAAAAATCATTTGACCCAGTAATAAAAATGTTCAGGACTTCAGTGAGATTCAAAACCACAACGGCAAAGGAGACGCCTCAGTACAGATTACACTCGAACCATCTGCTCTCTGATAGTCGTCTTTTTTAACTAAGTCCGAATCCATAAGGACCACTAAGAAATCCTTAATGAGTAATGGTTTGCAGGTATGGTAGTAGGCGTTCACCGATCCGCTATAGGATTCACTAGTCCCGTTGTGACTTGGGCCTCACTCTCGAGCTCTGACAGCAGCCGCTAGCCGGCTAATGATGTTGGTAAAGACAAGGGAGACATACGAGGTCACTTATGGCCTATTAGCCGTACTCAGCCCGCTATACCCGACCCCAGGTGTTACGGCACCCGTGACCCCATGGAGGAAGCAGGTACAAGCTAGCAGTAGATTTAATAATTACGTAGTATATACTACTAACTGCATATTGGTAGCTTGTAATATAACGTGGTTATTCCCCAGTAGCTAAAGCATTGGACCTCAAAAATTCCTAGCAAGTTTCCTACGGAGCATGCATTGTTTGCAGCCGAGGATTTACTCCAAGTGGATGCATTAATTTCCTTTGAAATTATACAGTGCAATAAATGAATCATTATTTCAAATAACTGTGGTAGGCGGGTGGACTTTGAACTACAGTACATTTGCTTAGGTTGGTGCCGGCAACTATAAACCAACAGACTGATCTACATTTCATGAATATCAACGTGGCTAACATCAGCGAAATAAGATACAAGCATTCGTTACTCAATAAATCAAAACCGGAAATTTCTAAACCCGTCCAGATGTTTGGAACAGACATGGTCAAAAATATATAGCAATTAGAATTTATTGGTGTACACTCAGTCAAGATTAAAAGTTAGTTGGTCTGTTCAATTTTTCGAAGAATAACGTGGGATCACTTAATATGATGACGGAAAGGTGCATGTGAGGGTGCATGTGCGGAGTTAGTGGAGCAAATGCTTTATCACAGCGAGAGGTTAAGATGACATAAACAAACCTCTCTCTAAAGGGAAAATGAAGCCAATTTTATAAGATCAATCGAAACGAAATTAAAACATTTGAAATTATTTGCGATATTTAGAATGTTGTATTGCTTCCCACAAATGATGCTTAGTTTATGCTTACTGTGCTTGTGGATAGCACTGCCAGCTAAAACGGAGAAAATAAAAGAGCCAGTTCGTAATGTTATGAAAGGACCATAACATAAATTGAGAGTATCATTACATAAATCACCTAAAAACAAACAGAGTTGAATTATACTTTTGTGCACGAAGAACAATTGACACAGGTCGCCTTTCCTAACTGCCTGCTTGTAGTAACTTGCTGGTCTTTATAGTGGTATGGACAGCTGCAATGTGATATTGAAATAACTTCATCCGATTCTTTGCCAAGATTAAATCTGTTTTGCAACTCCATTATTCTGTCACGCGCGGTAGTTCCAAGACGATAATGGAACGTTTAGCACATTCACCTGCTAAACCGAGGCTCTGAGGCGTGCACTGAGTACGTACGTAGCAGCGTCCTATAGAAACTTAAGAGCGACGTCACCAAATTATAAAAAAATGTTTGCGTTTTCCGAGGTTTAAGGCGTTTGTAGAGGAAATAACCAATTTCACTCAAAAAGCTACTGTTATTCATACGAGATACACGTTTTTGAAAGCTGAAAATGTCATTTTCGAAGCTTGCTTTAATTATTAACCAAATTGGTTCGTTAAAGCATTACTTCTAGTGATTATGATTAACTCGATACAACCAAAAATAATTCGTCCCAGTTATAAAAGGGTTCATGACTTTGGTGAGACTCGAACCCACAACGGCAAAGGAAACGCCTCAGTACAGATTATACTCTTACCATCTGAGATACGAGTACACGCTAGGAGCAATGGGTTGAATCGCACATGAAACATAATTCGATCAAATCAGTGCGCGATTGGAATGGTGGCATAAAGATCGTCAAGATTCGCAATGATTGGGTTCTTTGTACTTTAGTATGGCAGCTTCATTCACAGGAGGCCCAGAAATAATTACCAGTAGAAAACCTAGTAGGTATCTATGAAAGCATTTACAAACGTGGACATTAGACATCATCCTAAAAGTCAATTTTTGTGTGTGAACTGGCATGAATGCCTATTAATGAAATAAATGAACTCCAGATTTACCTTTGAGACCCAGAGCTAGAGGCCCTGGAATAAGTAACCGTGGACAACCTGGTAGGTATCTGTGAATGCATTTACAAATGTGGACATTAGACATCATCCTAAAAGCAAATATTTGTGTGTAAACTGGTATGAATCCCTATTAATGAAAGCTGCGTTTTACACCTGATGCTAAATAAATGAACTACAGACTTACCTTTGAGACCCAGAGCCAGATATTCATAAGAAAATGCATTTTTACCCGTTTACAGTAAAAAAGTGATGAGTTTAGCATTGAGATGGTAAATTCTGAATTTCATGATACTCTTGAAATGCCAATTTGACTATTATCTGAAACGCAATTGGTATTTTAAAATTGCATGAAGACGCAAATAAAAGCAGTAGGATTTTGAAGGAGTAATATAATTACTGGCTCCGCCAACTCACTAAAGGCAGAGAAAATCTACGTTAAAAGTGCAAACGATGGAGACAGACCAAACATCAGACCGTATCAAACCTACCTCCAAGAACGCCGGCTAAATGTTTGAACAGTAAAATAAGAAAAACTTGAAATTTGAGCTTCGCCTATACTGTAGTATGTCATAAGCTAGGTAAAATACGTTTGGTAACGAAAATACGCATGCGCATTTGTAAAGAGTTTTAAGCAAGCAAATTTGAAATACAAAAAATATATGAATTGGCAATCTTCACCCATCATTTATCGACAGCGTCCATTATCTATTTACGTTCTGACAATTAGCTGCTCCATTTACTAACAGCTAGGCATATCCGATAATACGATGAGGCATAATTGAAAACAGTTGCATTTAATTGACCGCTTTCCCAGCAGTCTTGGTGTGACCTTCTTTGGAATGGAGTATTTGACTCACAGTTGCTGAGATCCTAAATATTTAATATTTGCGCGCTGAGACGACGTCCCTAAGCTTACATGAAAATGATCTGGTTCGAGCATCAGGGCCAGCAGGAAGCAGGGGGTTAGGTATGGCCAACGGTTGACGACTAGAACGACAACAAAGGCCACTGAAGTTTTGTCTAACCTGTGGTGGACTTGCAAATGTTTAGAAATTTTAGTGATTTACAGCTCAATATGTTGAATTTGTTAGCATGATTCGGCTAAACTGAGGTCACGCTGGCGGAAACTGTGCTGTTCAAAGAGGGTATAAATGCTTTACAGCAGTTTTAAAAATCTCAGTAAGAAATGAGTATTTTTTTAAATTCCCAATTTTACAGGCTGTGTTTGTGAGTAGAGAGATTTCGAATTGTTAAAGGCCTTAAGATTTTTAAACCTATAAGGCACGTGTGCATTTGCATCTGGTTTTCGCGGTCCCTAAACTGCATTTTCCATGCATCCTCTCACTTCTGAGGTCCAAAAATAAAATATTTTCTGATTAGCGACTATTTGTGTAAATATATATACGCCATTTTAAATTTTACGTGAATGCACGACTCAGACTTTGAAGCAAAATATGGGTCATTCGGATGTTTTTACTGGGCGAAAAATTATTTAATCCAGCATATCTGCTTGAAGAGAAGGAGCGACTTAGTTGGACTACATAGAAAATGTTAACACACACCACGTGGTTAAGAAATATACCGACTTAACGCAGGATGAAGATATCGAGAACGGCCTTGCTAATTTTGACGAAACAGCTCGGATACATTCAAGTCAAATATTTTAAAAATACATACAAACAATTATTCAAGAGTTTCTTGAGGTGATGAGGGAGGAATGTGCCAAAGCATTTAAGCCTTTATAACCACACATCAAACAATTTCGGCGCAATTATAATTTAAAAATAATTCTGTTACCCCCAACTCCAACAGCTAAAATAAAATTTGAAAATAATAATAAATAGAATAGTTAATTAAGACAGAATATCAAACAACTAGAACTTACCAGCGAGTTGTCCAGCTAAATGTTTAAGTAGGAAAACAAAATGAATTTAAAATATATTTACTTGAGCAGAGAACACATTTATATTTTAACCGGGTTCTATTGCAAATTGTCAAAAACCATGCCTTCATTTTGGTTATCCATTATATTTTTGAGAGATAGTTTACAGAATGGGCTTTTTCAAAAATATTTCGATAATACAGCCTGCATTTATTGATTATGAGTTTCTGATTTTGAAAAAAACTATGCGATCAAACCCCTTTGTCTTTTCACAAGAAATGAATATGTAGCCAGCGTGTATTTGTGTGAAATTTTTAAATCGTACAAAATTAACTGTAAAACCAAACAGTCGGTTAGATATCGCACATAGTATTCGAGTAGCAAATATCGGATCTTTTGCGCAAGTGGTGGGTTACAAATTTAACAAGTTTTCACCTTTCATTTGGCAAAATATTTTCATTCCGAGACAACGTTAAGGTGTGTAGATAGGCCGCATAAATTTTGCAAAACCATTTTTCATCCATGAAGGAAAAATGCTTTGAAAGTCCCATAGATTAAATGGGCACGATTCATTACCGCATATAAAAATAACAGTACAATTTTATCAGGTGAACTTTTATGTTACCTGAACCACCATGTCCTAAAAAAATCGCAGGGAATAATTGCCAAAAAGGAGGTCGATAGGCTGCTTACAAATCACTCAAGCAAATGGAACCTACCTCCATGTTTTCTAGCTTCATGACAGAGAAGAAAAAGATTTTAGATTGAAAATGTATTTCATGCTGGAGTGTATAGGTGGGTAATACAGCGAAGCCCAAAAGCAAGAAAGTGAAAACCCCTTGTCCACGCATGGGTTCTCCACGATATTATTGAGAACTAGCGTATAAGGTTAGCACTTTCAATAACATTGCAAGGTTTCAGGCGGTATTGGTGGGTCGTGATGTTTTGATTTTCGCAATCCCATGAGGTCTTTATATTTTTAAAATATTTAAGTGTGTGTTTACATATCCAAAGTCCGGAAAATGCATTCGGTCTGCGTCCTCTCAAGCTTATAATATTAAAGCTGAGGAACGAAACAAGAGAATTTCTGACTGCTTAATAATAATATACAAAAGGTTTCCATTTTGCCCTTTATGTGCGCATTCTTAACTTGGCGACTAACTATAGCCGCGGATCAGCCATGGGATCACGTAAAATAGGCACAAACCTGGTACATCTACTTAATATTGAGCATTTGGCGTAGAGAGGGCGTTTAGATAAGAAAAATGACGGACACGTGGCTTAAAGCGGCAGTTTGTCTGTGCCGTATTCAAAAGTGTTTGTGCCCTCATAAAATAGAGGAAAACATGAAAAGTGCAAAAATATTGTGAATTTTGATATTTTAGGAATATTGACTTAATTATGCCAAATTCATTGGAAGCTCTGGATTAGCCTAAACATTTGTTAGAAGTAACATATTGTTAGCCATCAGAGCACTCTTGTGCAAGTGGTGTGTAACACAATTGGTGGGTTTTCCGTTCGCACTCATATAATTTGCCACATGCACTCATTTATAAAAAATATATAGTGTTGAGTTGAAAAAGTACCGCTTCTGAAGAATAGTGCCCTGCTACCAAAGAAGATGAAAAAGCAAATGCCGTTCAGAGGCACAACGTTGATGTCATCCAAATTTTTTGCTTCTTTCTATATGTTGCTTTCCTTAATAGATTGGTTTAAGCTAGGCATGTGGGAGAATTGCCTATCAGATTTTCAAAAAAGCAGCAATTCTGTTCACAGACAAGCGAATAAAACCCACCTCTGTGCTTGCCAACTAAATGACAGAGTAAGAAATAAAAAATTGATTTGAAATTCATTTCTTTCTTGAGAGAAAGTATTAATATTGCAGCTCAAATATTAAAAGTTTGCTAAAATAATTTGATTAAACCTCTATTAAATTTTCTGACACAGCTATGTTGCCTATATAGGATTTGATATTTCGCATCACAGGAATATCAATAGATTAAAATCTTTCCTTATCAAAAATTAGTAGACGCATACAGTTTTCATTATTAAATATTAAAGCGTAATGTTCATAATGTCAGATTCCATGTTATGTGAAATTCGCAGACGTTGTGTGATCAAATTAACACTAGATCATGGAAGGCTGTTTACTTTTATCATTTTGAATAAACATCACCACGGCCAATCAGAAATAACCGTTTTCCAGATGGTAGCGTACGTATTGTTTGCAGTCAAACATGTCCATATGACCATCATTTTTAAATTTGGGTGCTCGTTAATACAAAATGTCCAATAAACTGGCAGTTGTCTTTAAATTCTTCGTGGAGTGCATCTTCTTCTCTGACAAAAATGTCACTCCAATGACCCCTTATTCAATTAAATGCATCCTAAAAGCAATAAAGCCTAAATAGGCTGTAGGAAGGTTGGAGTGCAGCAATGAAGTTTGTTAAACCAAACACCCTGAGTTCTCATTAACTCTCTGCCGACTACGTCACTTTGCGCTCTCAGCACTCAAGAGCGCCTCAGATCACAATGTTCCGTTTTTCCTTGTCCCCCTCGCATCTCCCCCTTCTCCTGGTCCCCACTTTTGACCACCGACCAACCCTACCCCACGACACCGCCGCCTGCGTCGACTCAACCTTCTCCAATCGCATCTGCCCAACCATCCGTCCATCCTAAAAATAAGGTAAGCGAACAGTATTCTTGTTTGCATACAATAAAACTTAAGTGTGTTGTCCTAATTTTCCTCGATTTCCTCCTTAAGACGCGAATTGACTGGCGTCGCCGAGTACGACAGTTCTTCCACAATCTCTGCTGTTGGAGGTCTGCACACACTACGACTTGATTTGGTACACCCGTTCGTGAAGTACATATTATTTTGGACAAATGGTTTACATACAATCAGATCAATATCCATGTTGACATATTTTGATTAAAGGGGCTTACATTTTTGTGAATAGTCACATCGTATATAAATAATCATAAATAAAATGTTTTTTTGTATTTCTTGTTTTCTGAATGGTATGTGGACCAATGCGGCCACTAAATCCATGATTCGAGAGCCCATTGGAGTTGCCTTAATATGCTCCTAGGTATCGCCGGCAAGGGTGAAGTAGGTATTTTGACAAAATTCGAGCAGCCGCATAAGTTGTCCGATTTCGAGCGAACTCTGGGTTTCGTTGTATGACCCCTCAAGTTTCTTCCACACGACTACTGGTGCTCACCTCGGCGGGATGAATGTGAATGCTGATATCATTTCAAATGAGACCATCACTTCGTTCGATTTAATCGATCGATTTATTAATTAGTAGTTGGGAGTAGGAGTCAATCAGGCGCCAGCATACAGTACCAAACTTTTTAGTACGATATATTTTTGGTGAAATCGGCAAAAGTCTGGTGACATGATTACTTGAGCTCAAGCTTGCACCCATCCGCAAATATAAACTGTATGTGGTCTATTGCCACGTACAACAGCAGAACCACAGTTGCGCCATTAGAAAGCGAGGATCCTCGGGCAAACAAATGAAAAAGAGGCCAAGACTGATGCCTGAAATTTGGTCCTTCACAGGCAACATTAACTGAATCATAGAACTGCATCGTCATAACCATGCACTAGCAGAAGTCTCTAAACGGTTCAGATATATACCATCATGCGACTCCTTCAATAATTCTGCAAATTTCTCAGTTCACCATGTAAGCCACGGTCGCAGTGACTTAAAAACGTATAAGAAGTAGGTGTGTATACGCATTTCAAATTCAGAGTTGTCCATTATAATCTCTTGTCCGATTCTAGCAGGAAATTTCAATTCAGAGCCGTAGGTTACTGCATTGGTTAGAGATTCTCGGTCGTATTACCCCGTGAGTTTAATTATGTTTAAGAAATACGCGTCTACCGGCACTTTTGTGGGTCATTCTGCGTAGGGCGGATTAGGCTAGCTAGATTTTGTTTCCTGAGTGCAAATCATTTTAGTACTTTTTAAACAGTCAAATGCCTTTAGAGACCGCGTGGACTATGGCTGCCACTTTCCGCTGATACGATATTTCACGGTGTCGAAACGGTGTGCAGAGAGTCAAGCACGGAATACCTTGGGGACCTTCGCATGGCATTAGGGAGAGATCGTGATCTTAAGTATACAAAAAGTATGTAAATAAATGGTAGCGAAAATTCCCATTGAAAAATTCAAAAGACAATTTGGCAAGCATGCGTTAGCTTTTGATAAATTCTCATCAGGCCTTTGCATTTGTATCACTATGTATCTAAGTCAAATATGCGGGAAAGTAGAACAATTTGTACGGTTGTCAGGGCGGGGGAAGGAGGGAAAAAAATTGCGGTCGGTTTTATGATCAAGGTCAGAGGAATGGTGACGTCGGGACAGGTAATTAGATGCGGGCGGAAATTGGTGGCTTTCGGCCACGGTAATTGCGGTGCCTGTATAAAGTTCTTTTGAGCGCACAGGACCGGTTTGCGTAGACTGATTGCAACTGCTTCTGCCGTAGCCAACAGACACTGTCCAAGGAATTTTTGAATAGGTTGAGGGGACCTTGTAAATTACCCGGAAGGCCTCTTTGGTATTTACTCGACGGCCTGTGTCTACCACATGCGCGAGGATAGAGCTGTTTATGTTCTTTATCTGCCCCTTTCCTATCCATGCTGGAAGGTGTTCTCGTACTCTTTTGGACAAACGCCGGCTCGTGTGACTAACATATTCTGCCCCACAGGAGCAGATGAAAGAATAAATGCACATCGAGGTGTTCTGGGCTGGCAGTTTGTCCTTGCCCCCTCCGTATAGGATGGGAGTAGTCGAGACCAGTACATGGGCATCAGCTGCTGGAAAGGTGCTTGACACAGCTTTACTTAGGCGCCTTCTTAATAGTTCACTTGCTGCGTCCCCTTGAAATGGGACCCTGATGAATATTTGTTTCTTGTTTGCCGTTAGCACCGGCAGCTTTGGTGGTCTTTCGGTCATATTCTTAGCAATTAATCTATCTGGATATCCATTCTGTCGAAAAGTGCTTTCTACAACCTCAAGCTCTTCGTCAATGCTATCGGCCGAGCAGATCCTTTTCGCCCTTTGTGTCAGACGTCGAACTAAATTACGCTTAAAGTTCAGCGGTACAAAATCTCCCAAAGTGGGTGTATTGTCCGGACCATGTCTACTTTGACGATAGACGCTACGTCGAATACTCCCGTCAGGCCCTCTACTCAGAAGCACGTACAGGAAAAGGGGCGATCCGGATTGCTCCTCTTCCAGTTTAAATTTGATTGACGGGTGCGCCTTATTTATGGTATCCACTACAGCTGAAATGGCCGTTTGTTCAGATGCAACCGCAAAGATATCATACACCTAGCGCCCATAATATTTTAAACGATTTATCTGCGGACGAAGCTGCAAAGCCAGAAGTGGGCCCATAGCTACTCCATCTATCTGTCTTTACAAGCAAGCTTTAAATCGAAACTGTAAAAGGTCCAGAAATGTGGCCTGTTATTCATCGCGCACCCTTGTTGAAAAGGTGATATGATGTATGAATAGAAGTTTTAACATCGGGCTCCGAAGGTAACCGTCGAAGTCTAGATCATATATATGTGCGTAGGCCGATGTGAGGCGCATTACATCCACGTAGTCACTAAAGTAACAAACTTATGGGATAGTGTGCGGGTAACATTGAATCCACGGATAGTAGGAGAGGACGATTGTTGTATAAGGGGATGCTTCGAGGCCAGAAATTCATTCAGTCCTTGTGTAATTCTTATAACTGCTCCTCTTAACAACCTGCTCTTACTAATTTTTAGCACTAAGCATTGCTTGGAAGACAAGGGAACGTACTGCGAATTCATTAAGGAACATATCTGAACGATTGTGTCCATTTATCGATCGGTTATCGTTCAGCAATGAGTGCAAGAACTGTTCCCACAATGTTTGACTGACCAAAAATTTCAAAATCCGTTTGGCCAACATTTAAAAAACTCAGTGGCCTCGGAGGGGTTCGGATCAATGCCAGCAAGGGATGGCTTAAGTATAGCAAATGCTGAAGATAACGATAATACGGGTTCCACTAACTGATATTACTACTAATAAAACTACTACTCCTCCTCCTCCTCCTCCTCCTCCTCCTCCTACTACTACTACTACTACTACTAATAATAATAATAATAATACACTAATAAAAATGATAATTCTACTACTACTACTAATGCTACTACTAATACTAATATTACTTATACTATTACTGTTATTACTAATAATACTGATACTGGCAGTTCGACCGTCGATTTCGACGAGGTCCACCGTATGCTCCACACTAGGTGGTGCAGGGACGGTGACTTGCGCGTGAATTAGTTTTTAAGTGATAGTAGCCTTGCGCTGCAGCTACCGCACTCTCTCCTCCTCCCCACCTGAGACCGGTGTCAAGACAGAGTCAAAGAAGACCGGAGATGGGAGAGGGCGCAGGTGGCTGGCGCGGCCGAAAGCCGCCCCTGGGCGTGCCACCACACCTGGCTCGGATCCCACGGAGTGGGAGTGCCATAAAAGCCACATTAAGAAGGAGCCATTGCAACCTGACCCTCAGTCCGCAAGTCAGCCACTCCACACAAAACACACATTGGGCTGACCACGCGGTCCGAGTTATCCCGTCAGTTGGCAACCTTCCAAGCCACGGCTTTTAGCGCACCGTGATAGTTTCAAGCGCGTCAGATTGTTTATAGTGAGGAAAATTACGCTGAGCTCTCGACCTCACTCTCTCCACCACCCCACAATCAGACCACTGTCCGAGCCGGTCAGTTGCCTGATGTGGGAGTGGGCGCATTGGCTGATGGATCGGCGTATCCATCTTCGCGCGCCACAGCACGACCTGGCCCCCATAACGCACACACCAGGATTCACAAACTCAGGGGGTATGGAGCAGCCATCGCCGTCTGACTCCCAGTCCACTGGTCAGCCACTCGACACACACAGCACATACACTGAGCCGACGGCGTGGTCTGGTGGAAGCGTCGGATTGGCAGACTTCCCAGCCACGGTTTCTAGGAAACCGTGATATACTCTGGTAAATGGTGATTGTGAGAGTGTTGTCGATGCACTGGTGTAGGTAGTGTGCGCTGATGTAGCTTAGCCTACGGTGGTTTACCGGAGGTTGTCGTGGAGGCGCATGTGTCCTAATAGGCCCATGCGGTGTGTAAATGTGCGGGAGCAGTGAGGGCAGTAAAGGCGGGCGCGACGACTGTATGTCGAAGCCCCAGGCACTGGTTCACCAGCCTCCGTGCGATGGATTCGCAGGTGACCGACCAGGCCGATGCGTGAGTTAAAGTTGCGGGCGCAGTGTGGGCAGGAGAAATCGGTAGAGGCTGGGAGGATGTCATTCATGGTAGTGGGGGTGAAAGGGACGCTAAGAATGGCAGGAGTGGAGGGTGTGCATGGTGTATCCGTGTTGTCGGCATTGTGGTGAATTCCGCTGTCATGGATGCGCATGTGACCGAATAGGCCCATGCGATGAGTGAATGCGCGAGGACAGTGAGGGCAGTGGAGGCGACGATCTCTGCTGTGTGATGGTGCTCCAGACACTGGCTCACCGGTCTCTGTACGATGTATTCGCAAGTGACCGACCAGGCCGATGCGTGAGGTGAATGTGCGGTCGCATTGAGTACAGCTTAGGAGAGATTCCCCATCGCTGATGGTGGTGGTGGTGGTAGTGAAGGCGGTGGTGGGGGTAACAGGCGATGAGTAGATAAATGTGGTCTCTGTGATGGTGGGAGTAATGGAATTGATGCCAGGAGTGAGGGTGGGGGAGTCAGAAGGAGGGTTGGCAGAATTTGACGTAGAAATTGGAATTGTCGGATTGTTGGTGCATTGCGTCCGAAGATGTCCAACCAGGCCGATTCGCGCGCGGAAGATGCGTTGACAGCGCGGGCACGTTGGCAGGGCCTGGGCATTGGCGGTGTTGGTCCGGGGCGCTGGTGACTTTCGTGCCGCTCTTTTGGCCTTGGCGGCGGCGATCCAGTTGGCCTCATAGATTGCTGAACCAGTCTTCACTGATCTTCTCCATGCCTGTCTATCCTGGGCGAGGTCCTCCCAGGTCGCAGAGTTGATTTGCAGTTGCTTTAGCGATTTCTTCAAAGTGTCCTTGTAGCGTCGTTTTTGACCTCCCTGCCTGCGAGAACCAATAGCGACATCACCGTAGAAAAGTCGTTTGGGTAGTCGCTCGTCGTCCATTCTTACCAGGTGGCCGCTCCATCGCAGTTGCACTTGCCTCAGCATGGCATGGATGCTGAGGATTCCGGTCCGCTCCAGGACTTCCGTGTCCGGGATCCTGTCTTGCCATCTCAGCTTCAGTATTCTGCGGAGGCAGCTGAGATGAAAGTGATTCAGCTTCCTGGCTTGGTTCGAGTAGACGGTCCAGGTTTCCGCTCCGTAAAGGAGTGTTGACAAGACGACGGCCTTGTACATCTTCAGTTTGGTGTTCAGGTGAATACCGTGGCGATTCCACACGGAGGACTGCAGCCGGCCGAAAGCCTGACTAGCTTTGGAGATCCGTTGGGCAACCTCGTCATCGATTCTCGTGTTGCGCGACATCGTGCTTCCTAGATAAGCGAAGGTTTCCACGTTTTTGAGTTGAGCACCGTTGACATTGATTCGAGGAGCATTGTATTCCGCGCTGGGTGGCGGCTGGTGCATGACAACCGTTTTGGCTGTACTGATTGTTAATCCAAAATCGGCGCAGCCTTTGGCGAAGAGGTTCATGCTCCTTTGCATGTCCTCCTCCGTCACGGTGTTAAGGGCGCAGTCGTCCGCGAAGAGCAAGTCATGGACTGTAGTCGTAGACACGCGCGTTGGAGCCTGCATACGCCGACTGTTGAGAAGGTGCCCGTCAGTTCTGTAGGCGATGCGGATACCAGGCTGCTCATCACGGTAGGCGTCCATCAGCATAGCCGAGAACATGAGACTGAAGAGGGTGGGGGCCAGTACGCAGCCCTGCTTCACTCCGTTGGTCACTGCGAATGCTTCGGATACCGTCCCGTTGTCAGTGACGCGCGCCGTCATCCCGTCATGAAGCTGACGCACCATGTGCGTGAACCGCTCAGGACAGCCAAATTTCTGCATGACTTTCCACAGTCCGTCACGATTCACCGTGTCAAAGGCTTTCGTTAGATCCACGAAGGTAGTGTAAAGGTGAGTTCGCATCTCCTGACACTTCTCTTGTAGCTGGCGGGCGGCAAAGATCATATCGGTTGTTCCGCGGTGTCGGCGGAAGCCACATTGGCTTTCCGGGAGCAGGCCCTGCTCTAGGTGACCGTTAAGACGATTGAGAAGGATACGGGCGAAGATCTTCCCGGCGATGTTGAGCAACGAGATACCTCTGTGATTATCACAGAGTTGCCGGTTCCCCTTCCGTTTGTAGAGATGGACGATGGTCGCGTCTTTGAAATCCTGAGGAACTTGTCCTTGGTGCCACATCTCCTGGAAGAGTGTTGTGAGTTCTGCCATCAGCCGGGGCCCACCGTGCTTGTAGACTTCCGGTGGGATTGCGTCAGATCCCGGTGCTTTACCGCTGGAAATCTGCTGCACGGCCCGGATGGTTTCTGGTAGGGAAGGCGGCAGATCCAGGTCATTGTTCGTGTCCACTTGAGGGAGCCGGTCAATGGCAGCATCGGAGATGGCTGATGAACAATTAAGGACATTTCTGAAGTGCTCGGCCCAGCGCTTCAGAATTTGCGATTCTCTGTCAGCAGTGTTGTGCCGTCAGAGCTGAGCAGCGGTGCGGACCCCTTGATACACGGGCCGTAGATGGCTTTGATGGCTTTGAAAAAGTTTTTTTCATTTCATTGCGGTCCGCATACCCTCGATTTCCTCAGCCTTTCGGATCATCCAGGCATCCTGCATCTCCCGCAGCCGTTGTTGTACAAGGCGCCTGCATCTGAAGAAGGCTGCTTTGGTGGCGTCAGTCCGAAGGTCCATGTAGGCTTTGTGTAGTCTATTCTTCTCCGCGAGTAAGTTGCTGATGTCGGCGTCATTGTCGTCAAACCAGTCCTGGTGTCGACGGTGTGCGCGTCCGAGTACATCGAGGGCGGTGGACTGGATGACATTTCGCAGTTGACACCATCGTGTCTCCACGGTAGCGTTATCATCTGGAGCATGCAGGTCCTCCAGTTTCTCGGTTATTTGGTTGCTGAAATCAAAACAGTGAGCAGGCAAATTTAATAAAAGAGTATTTAACTTACATGGCGGCCTCTTACCTTGGGGCCTTCGTCGGGGTTGCAGTCGGAGCCTCATCTGGGAGATGACGAGGCGGTGATCTGTCCAACCATCGGCATCGCGGATCGCCTTGGTTACCAGCACGTCCTGTCGATCTCGCCTCCGGACGAGAACATAGTCCAGCAGATGCCAGCGCCGCGACCGAGGGTGCATCCACGTGGCCTTCTCCCGCGTCGGAAGGCGGAAGAAGGTGTTGGTCAGCAGGGAGACGGTGTTCCGCACACGTGCGCAGAAGAAGGAGGCCGTTATCGTTACAGCTACCGAGACCGTGGGGACCCAGCACTCCCTGCCAGGCAGCGTGGTCCGTCCCGACGCGGGCATTGGAAATCACCAAGGACAATTAACTTGTCCTCTTTCGGCACAGTCGCCAGCAAGGCGTGCAGGTCCTCGTAGAATTTGTCCTTCGCCGCATCAGAGCTCGTCATTGGGGGAGCGTAGGCGCTGATGATGGTGGCGAACTGGTCTCCCCGAAGAGGCAGGCGGAGGCTCATCAGGCGATCATTGATACCCTGCGGCAGACAGGGCAGACGTCCCACGATGTCGTTACGAATGGCAAAGGCAACACCAGCGTCGCGTCGCTCTGCCTTTGGCCGGCCGCTCCAGAAGAAAGTGTAGCCGGCCCCCACCTCCTCCAGCTGACCCTGCTCAGAGAATCGGGTCTCGCTGAGAGCAGCAATGTCCACCTTGTAGCGCGCCAGTTCCCGAGCGACTAGCGCCGTCCTCCGTTCCGGCCGGTTGCTCCTAGGATTGTCTAAAAGGGAACGAACATTCCAGGCTGCTAGTGTGAGTGGACTCACCTGAGCAGCCTGGAGAGTATGGCGAGGGGGATGGGGACGGGGGGTATTGTTGTTTGTTTGAGTTTTACGACCGCGTAGTTTGCGATCTGCGAGCCGCGGCCGGCTGCAGAAGACGTGAGACCCAGCATTTTTTTAGGGCACATTTTCTAGCCCCTTCCTCCGCGAGGAGGCAAGCAGTGCTATCCCTAAATAGGGCTGCTCGGACATCCCAGACGGCTGCCGAACTCCACTATGGGTCACGGATTTTTTTAGTGGGAGAACGACCCGAGTTAGTCTGGGCCGCCTACGGGGTTGCTGTCGCCCCCACCGTAGGACTTTTTGAGAGGGGGAGGTGGGAAGTTCGGGAGTCAGACATACCGGGTGTGGAGGCACACACAACACCGGAGACCCTCACCTGGTTTAGCCCGCCGGTCGTGACGGTTGCCCGGGGTGTGGCCGCTGGGAAGAACCCAACTTCGAGGAGCCACAGGTGAGAGTTGGGTACCAGTTAGAGGCGGCCACAGGAGCATTCACCACCTGTACGAGACAAATGGAGCGACCAAATGCTATCTGTGTAGTGCTACCCCTAACTAGTACCCCTACACCCCAATACTGATACTACTAGCAATGCTTCTACCTAGTTTCGTTAGAAGAGATCACTTCATTATCTTCCACTTTTACAGTGCTGTCATGATGAGCTCACGAAGGGTATGCTCTCAAGGAGTTTTGCAAACGATATCATGATAGAATATCCCTCGATCAAGGACTTGGGCTTAAGTTTCACGAATAAATTAGATATTTTGCATCATTAAGATAAAATTACGGCCAAAACTTGCATTTTGCAGTACCTTCTCCATTTAAATGAACGAATCTATCCTTTCAAAAATTTAAAATGCCCAAGGACATTTCACAAAAAAATGTCCTGTATCCGACTCTTTTAAATACCTTTTCCTCAAATCGATGCCAGCTGATGAAACTAACATATTTTTGTCAGGAGTCTGATAGCAGGCTTTTGTCTACTTTATATATGGATGTTGGGCATTCTTCATATAATCAGACAAGTGCAGTTTCTGAACGATGGTCTCCACAACGCCACAACAGGGTTGTCATAAAGAGTTCTTCTCGTGAACTATCCAAAATCCTTCCAGAGTGTTTCTCCGACTGCGAACCTCTCCCAGTCACGATTCCTTAGACGTTTTGTTGATAGGGATATACAAATCTTGGCGTAAATTAGATAGCTAATTTTTTACCCTTTGTTAAAAATTGATAGTTTGTTATCCTGTTTCGCAAACATCTTAATTATATTCATTTTGAATTTCCAACAAGAAACTTTAATTTCGCCTTTGGGATTTTAATGTTGCTTTTATTCTGCTCCTTATTCTCTATTACTCTCTGACTTTTTTTATTTTTATTAAAAATATTAATTGATATTAAAATGTCTGCTTAAAATGCTATATTGCATTGCTGGTGTGTCTTGTATTATTTAAATGAAAATAATAGAAAAACGTAACTGCACAACGGTCAACAATTTCATTTAATGGATTTCAGGAACATTTTATGTATGGTATATATTGGACAAATGATCTAGGCGGCATAACATCCTTCGGCAATCAGGAATTTCATTCAATGTTGTTTTACATTTTCATGGAAATCAACGCCGCCATAACCATGCAAGTATTTTTGGTGCTTATGCAAATGCTTGCACCACCCGGTGTAAACTTAAACCAGTCATGTTTCTTCAAAAGTGCCAGTGCCCATCCTCCGAAAAGATTAACGGATTTGGATAGGTTTAGTTGAGCGATTCATGAGGGAACATGAAAACTTAATTTTTAACTTGAAAAATATTCAAAACCCCAGGGATTTTCTACACGTCAGGCACCAGCCTCAATGGCGAAAGCAGAACCCTAATCCAAGAACGATTTGGTAGGTATACAGTGGAGAATGGTAGTAGCTTGAGCAAGGAGGGATGGAAACCATTACCTAATTTTAGGTACAGTTTTGGTTGTGGAAAAACCTTTAGCTTCCGCGAATTTCAAGTTAAAGCCACATGAGTAAAGGAAATGAAATGCGATTTTCCCTGGCAAGTCTTTTTTACGATTAGTAGTCACTAGTCAACTCATCAACATATGATATCAGGGAAAATTTCATTCCTTTTATTTAGCCATTGAAAAAATAAAGCAAACCATTTGTGTTTTATACCAAAAATTCTCAAATAATCTAGACATGAAATAAAAGAAGTCCATTCTCGTGAAACCAGGTTGAGACTGACGAATGCCTACTTATGGTCATCCTTGATATTAAACTTATTCTTAAAGGCTGCTAAGGCGCAACCACAAATGAGTAAATTCTAGCTGCGCTGATTGGTTTACATTTTTCCTTTACGTGGAAAAGACTATCTGTGCATTTAAAGCTTACGTTCACTCAGTTTAAGTGATTTTGAACGTTTTCAAAATGTGCCGATTCTCAAAAAAGTCCCATTTCTTAACACCATTTTGTTGCGCTTACTGCTTATTATGCTTTTAATTATTTATGTATTGTTAATTTGTAATGCAAATTTTCCACGTATTCTTTGTTACCGGCTTGCGAGTTATTAGCGTATCGGTACATCACATAACAAATGTTGGCAAACGGTACCTATGGTAAATCCTAAGCTCCTGATCCATTTAGCTCCTCTGACAAGCGTGCCACGTAATAAGAGCGGTGAGCATGACTATCCAGGGTCTGAATATGGGAAGACCTTACAATTTCCCGAAACTTAAGACACCTGATAAACATCTCCCAGTGAATGCCACTTCATCTTTAGTAATTTAATGTAATGTAAAACTTTTCCATAGATGCTTTGTTACCAGCATGTGAGTTATTAGCCCTCGTTACATCACACAAGCATTTTTCAAAGGGCACCTCTCACGGAGGAAAACGGTGGATCCAAGGCTTCTGATCTTGTTCACTCCACTGCCAAGAGTGCCACGTAATAAGAGCGGTGAGCATGAATGCCCACGATCTTAATTTGGGTTGACCTAACAATTATTTATACGAAGCGACTGATAATGGTATAAATTGCCTGTAGTAACTCAACTTTTCCGTTAATGCTAGGAAATGTATGTTTAATTTTTTTACTGAAGAAGCGACTGCAAACGGTAAGAATTGCCATGGGTAAGTTAGCTATTGCAGTTTATAGTTTGGTTCGAGTGTAGAAATGAGGTTTTTAAGAACCGACCGATAACAGAATAAATGCCGGTGTTAAGTGATATATTCAAGTAAATTCTGTGGTTTTTGGGTATGTAGAAATGGTGTTTTGAAGAAGCGACTGATTAAGGTAAGAATTGCCAGTGGAAAGTAAGATATTGAATTAAATATTTGGGTTTCTGTGTAGAAATTGTTTACCGAGGAAGGGACGGCTAACAGTAAGAATTGCCGGTGGTACGTTATATACAGTAGTTAGGGCTTGGGTTTGTGAGTAGAAATTGTGTACTGAAGAAACGACTGCTAACGGTAAGAAAGTTCGGCGGTAAGTATAATATTGAAGGAAATACTTGGGTTTATATGTAGAAATGGTGTACAGAAGAGGCGACAGCCAACGGTAAGAATTGCCGTTGGATGTTCGAGATTGAAGTTAATATTTGGGTTTGTGTGTAGAAATGGAGTAAGGAAGAATTGACTGCTAACGGTATGAAGTGCAAGTAATAAAATAGATATTGAATATAATGCTTGGGTTTGAATGTAGAAATGATGTACAGAAGGGACAGCTGACGGTTAAAATGGCCTTTTGTTAGCTAAATATAAAAGAAAATACTTCGGTTTCTGTGTATAAGTTGTTTTCTGAAGAAGCGACTGCTAACAGGAAGAAATGCAGGTAGTTAGTAATATATTGAAGTATATGCATAAGTTTTTTTGCAGAAATGGTGAACGGAAGTAATTACTGCTAAAAGTTAGAATTTCCGGTTGTAAGTTAGATATTGAAGAAAATACTTGGGTTTTTACTAGACACGGTGTAGTGAAATAAGCGACTGCTAACTTTACGAATTGGCGGAGTAAAGTAAAAAATGAAGTAAATGCTTGGGTATATGTGTAGAAATGGTGTTCTGAAGAAGTGACAGCTAACGGTAAGAACTGTCGGTGGTAAGTTAAATTTTGAAATAAATACTTGCGTTTCTATGTACAAATGGGGTACTGAAAATGCCACTGCTAACGGTAAGTACTGCTGGTGGTTATTTAGATATTAAAGTAAAGTCTTTGGTTTGTGTGTATAAATGGTGTTCTGTGGAAGCGACGGTAACGGTTAGATTTTCCGTTGGTAAGTTAGATATTGTAGGAAATTCTAAGTTTTTGTATTTAGCAATGGTGTACTGATGAAAAGACTGCAAACGGTAAGAATTTCTATGGTAAGTTATACATTGAAAGTAATTTTTGGGTATATATGTTGAAATGATGTAGTGAAAAAGTGACTGCTAACGTTAGGAATTATCAGTGGTTAGTTCAATATTGAAGTTTTGGCTTAGGTTTGTGTAGAGAAATGGTTTTCTGAAGAATTGACTGCTAATGGTAAGAACTGTCGGTGGTACGTTTGATGTTGCATTAAATACTTGCGTTTCTATGTAGCAATGTTTGAGTTAAAAGGCGACTACTTACTGTAAGCATTGTCCGTGTAAAGTAATTTAAGCGAATGCTTGGCTTTCTACTGTGGAAGTGCCTGCTAACGGTAAAAACTCTCGGTGGTAAGTTAGATGTTGAAGTAATTACTTGCGTTTCTATATAAAGGTAAAGCAGTAATACTGGCATAAGTAATATTGATACGAGTATAAGTATATTTAGTAATGATATTTGCCATAAAGGTTTTAGCAAGATTCATTGTAATAATGATATTATGTGAATATTTGGAAGCATACGTCACAGCAGTATTGGTGAGTTTTATAGTAGAGGTGGTTATTGTAGCTATATTCCAAACAATGATGATAGAAGTGGCCTGTGTAGGTCAGAGGTTTGGTTATATCAGTACTTTTAATACAAGGAGCAGTTTTATTGCTGGTAACAAAAGTAATATAAAAATGGGAAATTTATTTCTTTCGCTGTAGCCGATATGAGATAAGTCGATTGGCCCAAATTAAGAGCTTAAATAACTATGATTTTGTCTGTTCTGTAAGCAACGACAGTCATCTCAGAACTAAAGCCCTTAGAAAGCGAGAAAAAATTGATATTGTTTGATCAAGTGCTTACAACTTAATGTTGATTAGTGAGGAGTTGATAGTTCTATGTTTAAAACGGATCGACAATAACGTTTTGCTCAGAGTACTACAATATGTCCACTCAACATAACTTTCGTACGGATAAATGGTAATTTAATACTACTTATAGCAGATGTAGCAGTTCTAGTACTAATATGCATGCGCTACTATGAGTACTACTGATAGTACTTGTATGGATGGTATCGGCAAATGCGTTAAAATCTATAGCAGCATTCGTAGTAATAATTATGGTATTGGAATAGCCAGTCGTATAAGTGGAAGCATTATTGATGAGTTTTATAGTATACGTGGTTATTGTGGTAATATTCTCACAATAGGTAGAAGTAACAACAAAATTAATGTTTAAAGTGGTATGAATGATAATATTAACAGTTGCTGCAATGAAATTGCAACCAGTGTTGGTAGCATTAGTAGTCGCAGTATAAGTATCAGTTCTAGTGTTAATAACATCAATCGAAACAGCAATAATAAAAGCTATATTAATTTAGCAATAGTTTACGTAGTTGAATTAACGATAAAAATCTTAATATCGATATTATTCATGTCAGTTAAGATTGTAGTGGCAGTTGTTATATAATCAATATGGCTATTGTTGGTAAATAGAAATAGGTGTTAAGGTGTTTGTAGCATTGTTGATCGTAAAGCTATGGGACGTTTTTGCAGTCAGAATAACATAATAAGTTGCAGGAACATTAGCGGCAGTAGTAGATTTAGGGCAAAGTAGTTGGTTACACCAATTATAATGTGTTTGGAGAAGTAGTAATATAATTGCTATTTATTTAATGTTTACTGCTGGTAGTCTTCAAATTATTACAATTAAAGATGGTAGTATAAGCAGGAGTTGTACTGGTGTAGTGTGTGTAGTCTGATCCAGTGTTGTGCAATTTAGGGGATCTTGATGAAAAATATCTACTGCATAAGCCAACTCAACTTTTCTGCTGTTTTGCCTTTTTGGTTTGGCACCTTTGCTGCGGTTATGCAAGAGAATGAGTCCCGAATTGAGTCTGACTCAGAGCTGGACCTCAAAGGCATAAGGCACGTGGAAGCCGCATTAAGCACCACACATATCAGAAAACAACGTGGGTTTGAGCGAGATCGGAGAAGATACCGAAACGGAAGCAGCCTATGCTAAAGATTAATTTGGTGCAGATCGCAGCTTGAGCGGGGACGGCTACTGCTTCTCTACAGAGGTGTGGGCACGCACGCGAATGCTTATGCCTGTTGCTAACTTGGCAGCCAATCAGTGCCAGATTAGGAAATCGATTGGGTGATTTCAAGGTAATTGAAGGCATACGTCGCACTGTCTTTAGGGCCTATGGCACGCATCCCCTATTAATTTGAAAGTCGTGATCCCATCGTTTCTGCCGCAGTGTATATGCCAAGTGCGGTAGTACTCTGATCGTCTTGGATCTCACTTCTTTTGCCTTGGATTCACATATATAATTTTAAAATGCTGAACAGACCAAACGCGTAGAGTAGTTTAACCTTTCCGAAGGAATTTAACTACAAGGTTTAAAGAAAGAATTAAGAATACGTTATTCGAAATCTTTTGTGCATAATCCAGCTGCCTTATCGCAAAACGTGATTATTGTTTATAGTTAAAAGATAGCTCCATAAAATAACGAAGAAAAGGGTTATGCAGACTATTTGCATAATTGCTGAGCTGGAAGCACTCATATATTAAACTATGCCTAATAATATTATGTTCGTCTAGACTCAGTTTACTGTGGCAAACGCGAAACTGAACATTGCCATTTCCGAACTTTTATTTTTAACGCAATGCTTTCTATTATATTTGGTGATACTAAATATGTAAGGCGCTGCATACAGAAATGTTTCCTTTTTATCCAATAAGCCAATGGTTGCAGCAAGTTCGATTCACGCACTGGACTTTGACATATAACTTAAGCACTTTACTTCAAAAATCGGTTATGCGGGCACCTATTGTGCCTGCCAACTGTGCAACTAAAACTATGTATTTTTAAAAGACGACTTGGCGAGCATACGCGCTGCTTTCGATCACATCTCTTTAGGCCAGTACAGTTATAGGGAAACTGTGGAACGTAGTAGAAATTCAAAACATGAAATCGATAATGTTCATCCGTTGGTTTGGGTTATGTTAAAGGTGTGCATAGGGGAAGGATGATGTGGAACATTGTGTTAGGCGGCAGTGAGCGTTTGGTAGAGCCGTTCTAGGGGAAAGGTGGATGACAGAGATGGTGCGGGGGAATGCATTCAGTTAAACGACCGTTGGCCAGGCTAAGCGTGGAGCTTGTACGATGTGCTTTTGTGCGCACAAGCCCGCTTCTTCAACCTAATGGCAGTCGCTTCTGCCGCTGCTGCTAGTAGCTAATTTTATAAGATCGTTCAAAATAAAAATGAAACATTTGCAAGCATTTGCGATATTTAGAATTTTGTATTGCTTACACAAATTATGCTTATTTTATACTTACTGTGCTTGCGGATAGCACTGTCAGCTAAAACGAAGATAATTAAAGGGCCAGTGGGTAATGTTCGGAAAGGACTATAAAAGAAATCTGCAGTATCATTACATAAGTCACCTAGACCAAACAGAGTTGAATTATACATTTAGCATGAAGAACAATCAATACAGGTCACCTTTCCTAACGGCCTGCTTGTAGTATCTCGCTGGTCTTTATAGTGCAACGGACAGCTGCAATGTGACTTTTAAATAACTTCATCCGATTTTTTGCCGACATCAAATCTGTTTTGCAACTCCATTATTCTGTAATGCGGGGTGCTTCCAAGACTATGGACAAGGCCCCCGCAAACGCATCAGTAATACGCGTCCTTGTTTCTGATTCATTTCCTGGATGTGGTGGAGTCTGCCAGAGCTTAAACGTTTCTCTCACATAAAAGGGCGCCTGAATGATCCATTGACAGATTAAAATTTCGTAGAATCTCAACCCCGTTTGCGTTATAATAGGTTTTACTCTCTGAACATAAAAACAAATTTTTGTTCAAAGCTGAACATATTATTGCTGATTGATGAAGCTCACCCCACACTGGCAAGAGACGAACACTGTCCTGTTCAATTGGCATACAACTGCTTCATCAACCCCACAAGAAGTCGTGCACAGGACCAACCATTTTTCAACCCTCTCGTCTCTACTGGCAAACGCTTTTCGTTTCAATCAATTCATAGTGCACTCAGCTTTTTTTTTCCAAGCAACCAAAAAATAAAATTCTAAGAACCACGTAAAATGGCCGTCCATATGGTCAAAACATATTTAAAAATACGTCTCCTTTGTAAAATCAATGAGTATTCGTCAACCAGACTAAACTAAACTACGGAACTCCATTCAAACTTTTATTAGGCTTGCTCCCCTGAAACTGAGAACCTCGATGAAATGTGGTTATGACGTAAAACAGCATGCACCGCGATAGGGAAAGGTCACTGTTTAACAGGGGTGCACTTCCTTCCCATCGTGATCGATAAACTTCGATCACGATTTCACTGGCCACATTTGAGGATACAGACACTTTGAATTTGGGAACGCCTTAAGAGCTTTATACTTTCGATAACTTATCTTCAGGCCAGTACAGCTATAGGGAAACGTTGGAACGCAGTAGAAATTTTAAAACATGAAATCGATAATGTTCGTCCATTTGTGTGGGTTATCTGAGGAATGTGCATAGGGGGAGGGCGATAAGAGGCAATGTGATAGGCGGCAGTAAGTGTTTGGTAGAGCCGTTCTAGGAGAAGGGAGAGGACAGAGATGGCGCGGGGGATGCATGTAGTTAAGCGGCCGTTGGTCAAGCTAAGCGCGGAGCTTGTACGAGGTTCTTTTGTGCGCACAAGACCGGCTTCTTCAACCTAATGGCAGTCGCTACTGCTGCTGCTAGTAGACGTTGACCCAGCGGCTTGGGGTAGTTTGGTGGGACCTTATTAATTACACGGAAAGCTTCGCTGGGTCCACACTATGGCCTCCGCTTTGCTCAGCCATGCTGGGATGTGTTCTTTTATTCTTTTAGATAAGCGCCGACTCGTGCGACCAATATAACCTGCTCCACAGGAGAAAGTAAATGAGTAAATGCACATAGAGGTGGTCTGAGCCGCCAACCTATCCTTGCCTTCGCCTCGTAAAAGAGGGTTGGTTGAGAACACTATCTGAAGTTTCGCTGCTGGGAACGTTTGTGTAACGGCTTGGTTAAGGCGTCTTTTCAGGAGTTCAATAGCCGAATCCCTTTGAAAGGGCACTTTGAGGAATAGTTTTCTTTTCCACAGTAACCTTGGCAGGTTTCACAGTTCTTGCGACAAGATGCTTTTTAATAAAACAATCTGGGTATCCATTCTCTCGTTGTAGGTTCTGGATCATCCCAAGCTCCTCCTCGATACTATCTGCCGTGTAATTTTTTTGGCCCTTTGCGCTTGGCAACGGACTAGATTGCGTTTCTGTTGGAGAGGTACGAAACTGCTAAAGTTCATATATTGCCCAGGCCAGGTTTTCTTTCGATAAACGCTCCTTCGGATGCTGCCGTCAGGTCTTCTGCTTAGAAGGACGTCTAAGAAGGGAGTGAACCTGCTCATTCCATCTCCATCGTGAATTTGATCGACGAATGTGCTTGGTTTACAGTGTATAAGAGCTCGTCTGCATTTGCTTCTTCTGTGACAATTGCAAAGATGTCATCGGCGTATCGACCATGATATCTAAGCTTATTGATCTGTCCGCTTTACTGAAATTTCTCCAGCTTGTTCATAAAGACATCGGCTAGGAGGGGTACAAGTGGCGAACCCATAGCAACGCCGCCTATTTGTCTGTATAGTTGGTTATCAAAAAGGTACCCAACTCTCACCTGTGGCTCCTCGAAGTTCGGTTCTTCCCAGCTGCCACACCTCGGGCAACCGTCACGACCGGTGGGCTAAACCAGGTGAGGGTCTCCGGTGTTGCGTGTGCCTCAAGACCCGGCATGTCTGACTCCCGAACTTCCCACCTCTCCTCACTCAAAACGTCCTACGATTGGGGCAACAGCACACCCGTAGGCGGCCCAGACTAACTCGGGTTGTTCTCCCACTCAACCAAAACCATGACCCATAGTGGAGTTCGGCAGCCGTCTGTGATGTCCGAGCAGCCCTATTTAGGGACAGCACTGCTTGCCTCCTTGCAGAGGAAGGGGCTAGAAAAGGTGCCCTAAACAAAGGCTGGTTATCACGTCTTCTACAGCCAACCGCTGCTCGCAGATCTCAAAATACGTGGTCGTCAAACTCCAACATGCAACAATACCCCCCATCCCAATCCCATTCGCCATACCCTCCAGGCTGCTCGTAGACCATAGAGTCGAGGGATGTGTGTACCTACTGGTCTGAGGCGTTCGAGGTCACGGTCGCTTAGAAAACCCCCTGCATGGAGTCTTTTTAAGCAGTCAGTCAATTGTGCCTCTACTTCATCATTGCACTCCTTTTTTATGCACTGCTCGGTAATTATTTTGGTCGGATAGTAGGGAATGCATCTTCGTTACATAGTCTGATCTGTTCATTATAACGATGCCTGTTCCTTTATCCGGTCTATTTATCAGGATGTCTTGGTTCGCTTGAAGCTGTTTCAACTTCTCTACGTGTGCTTTTGTAAGCAATCCCCGAATTTGCGGTCTCTTGTTCAAGTACTGATAACTAGAATTTACCAGCGTTGATTTAAAGTGTTGAACGCTCTCTGCTGATACGGGCTTTAGGTTGTAAGTTTGATTCCAGAGATCCCCGAATCGGGTGTCTTACTCTAATTGACTAAGCTTTCGACGAGGCAAGCAGAATTTTGGACCTAGGGATAATGCTTTGAGTAACGTTTCATAGAGTGGCATAGAAGAATGGTTGTGGACGTACCGATTGGGATCATTTAGAAAACGTGATTGTGGCTTTATTTCTTGCACTCTTTGATAAAGTGACGATCTTTTTACGTCTCCACGTTTTCTTCCTATGGTTTGAGTATAGCTGCTAAATTCTTGTCTTTCATCTTCTGTCAGGATATCCAGAACGGCAGCGCGTTGACACACGTGATGCTCTAGTTCTTCCATATTTATTCGAGTGCTTTCCAGTTGGTTCTCAGCGTATCTCCTCAAGGTTTTCGTGGTGATAACTGTGTGACTACGTCTGAGCGCTCTCCAGTAGTGATAAGGGAATTCATTTCTTTCAATACAGTCCCCAATAAAATTGGCCAGTATTTTTCGCCTCCACAAGTTTGGTGTTCAAACGCAGGTACCCATTGAGTGCCTTTAACACCGCGGGATCTTTAGACTGCCTTAAAGTAGCAAAAATTACCATCAAAAGATTCTCAACCTACCCTCTTTTACGAGGCGAAGGCAAGGATAGGTTGCCGGCTCAGACCTACCCTATGTGCATAAGCAAATGAGCTGGAAGAAGTTCCGGTTCAATATTATAAAAGAAGACATACATTCTTATAAAGTGTGAATGTGATTAAGAAGGGAAGATTGCATTCAAGCATTCAAATTTGGCAATAAATTATCTTCAAGGAAGCTCAATAAGGAAATTTAATAAAACAATCAAGCAAGTTAAACCCGCCTCCGAGTTTCCCAGCTAAATAAAATAGTAGGAAAAAAATGATTTGACAATATTTCTTTATCGAAATAAAATTGTGTTACTACGCTAAGAGTGTAGAAACACTGTTCCCATTTTTAAGATATTCCGCAATTTTATAGGGAATCAATGCAGCTAATTAGCATAGTCAACAATTTTGATTCCAGAGGGTGCGTATGTGGATTTCGAGGTCTAGATTTCGGCAAAACCTTTGAATGCTCATCATTTCTTACAGTCACAAAAGTGAACTTTATGTGCGTTCTTTCAAACAAACCGATAAAAATAATTTTAAGCTGTCAAATATTTTGCTACAAATAGGATGCTGTTTTAAACATTTTGAATATCCATTATAAGTGGCTTAGCACTTAGAATGGGTAGCCTGAATGTTTTCCTGTGTTAAAATTTTAAAAGCATATTTATTAAAAACCTTCCAAAGTTATATTTTGGTAGAGACGAAATCCTTTGCAAAATGCCTGGTAGAAATGGTGATTGAACTGGCAGATTGTCTTTTTGGTTAAACATTGTGTATATATAATATTTTATAGTTGAAACCAGCTGAATGTTACTATATTAACGATCACTTCCTACTGGATCCTCGGATTGGGTGATTTCAAGATAATTGAAAACATACGCTTGATTGCATTTAGGGCCAAGGGCATGCATCCCCTATTAACTTGAAAGTCGTGATCCCATGGTTTCTGCCGCAGTGCATATGCCAAGTGCGGACTTTGACAGATAACTTAAACACTTTGGTTCAATATCAGTTATGCGGGCACCTTTTGAGGAGGCATTTTCCCCATCGGCAAGACAATGGAGGACATGTTGATTTGAATGCAGCAATGAAATTTGTTTAATTAAAGACATTTAAGGGTTATCTTAAACATGAGATCGTTACTAACAGGAGGCGGATCCGGATGCTAAATGAGGAAAAAACGTTAACAGTTATTACGCTTCTGCCGATTTCAGCTGCAGTGTCAATTTCATAACAGTGGCTGTGTTCCCCACTGAAAACCTCCAACTGTAATTAATTTCCAGTATGAGAGCTTCCGGTGATTACACCAATGAATTAATGCTGGCATGTCTATAGATACGGTTTTTTGTCGAGGGGTGCACAATGAAGCACTACCTTAATGTAATACATGAATGTAAACCGGTTATTTGGTTCCAAAGGACAATTGGATGAAGTCCCATGCAACTGTATTTAAAAACATAGCCTGATATATCACTTTCGTGGTTTAAAACCCACACCAGTTAAAAGAACACATAAATAAATAAAGCGAACATAATGATGGAATGATTTTATCCTGAATCTACTGAAAAAGGGGTGATTTTATCAAAACGCCCTGTGCAGACCAAATGTGAAAAATGTCGCAAGCTACTTCCTTTCTCGATTAATCCCTTTCTTTTTTCGTTGAACATTACGAGGCACATATGTTGTGTCTCTCAGAATGTAAGAAAACAGTAAACCTTAAACAATGCCTAATAGAAGATTCTATGTTTGGCTAAAGTTTGAGCCATTAGACGGACTAAATAGATATGATGACATCAATTTGAACACATAACTTTACTAACATGCACCCTAATACTGACCCCACAAAGGCACAAAACTCAAATATGGAGAAGGTATTGGATCGCCTTGTAGGAAGAGAATTTATTTCTGGAGTTCTGGTTTAATCCTTGAAACAGGATGAACCTAAGATTGCCAAATCATATGAACTTCACAAAGTTCACAAAAGTGGCATTCCGCTGCGACTGATTGTATCCTTTATCGGTGCACCAAATTATAAGTTTTCACAGTGGCTATTTCATCAACTCAACCCTCTTACAAAGAACTGTGAATCCTTTATCCAAGACTCGCTACAGTTTCAGACTAAATAATGGTGTCATTTGATGTTATTTCTTTATTTACGTCTATCCCTCTGGACTGCAGAACTCCTACAGTCCTACTCTATCGATGTACATGTGAAAGTCCTCCTATAAATACTCGATATTTGCCTTAAAACAAACTTTTCTTTTGCTGAAAATTTTTATCAAAAACGAAAAGGCGCCCTAATGGGTTCACCAATATCCGTTTTTTTGGCGGAGCCTGTGATGCAGCAACTAGAGTCTACAGCTTTCCCCAGAAATAACCCGATATTGTAGCTACTCTACGCAGACGTTTAATTTGTAATCTGTCAAAAAAGGCCAACTTGAACAACACAAAAAACCGGGAAATCTCTATCCACCCGTCAACATGAACATCAGTTAGCGGTGAGGAGATGAGACCCCTTATCATAGGTAGCCATGCATACCTAAGGATCAAGTTTCCTCTCCTAAGCAAAATGCTTCTTTACATGGTTAGGCCACCTTGCTTTCTGAGGTCGAGCCGATGGTTATGGCCTTTCATTTAATCTCCACAACTTGAACCTTTAGCTAACTTTAATATTATGCATGACTGAAGGTTCAGTTAGTATTCTGTTATACTTGTGTCTACCTTCAGTCTACTTTTCTGGCATGGTGTCACTCAAATAACTGACACACGCCTCCCCCAATACGAAACCCACGCGATGATCTTCAAGGAGGTATTGTCGGTGCAGTGACCCTTGGGCTTCGTTTGAGCCCCAAGGCACCGTCACCGCCGCGGCGTGCTTTGCCTCCTTCGGCAACTGTTGCCATCCTCCGGCAACATGCCTTCTTTCAACACCAGAGGTAAATCATGTTATCGAAATCTGTATCTCCATATTTACCTTAACCCTGAGCTAAAGGAAAAAAATCTGTAAATCATTCCTTTACCAACCACACCCTTTAAGTTCTTAACAAAGAGGTTGTTTAATGTTTGTAAATTCTTCTGCCACTACATAAATGTTGTTTTTGTAGCCATTTAAATATCATTGCTTGAGAAAAATATACTGGAAATGGAAAGAAATCGAAGATCCAGTGTAGATTGTGGTTCATACCAATTACTTTCAAATTTCTGAGCAATAACTTTACACACATTAAAACTGAACGTTACATCCTGAACTCTCGTACAATAACTTAAATATAGTTGTGTTTTTAGATTATAGTACAAAAAGTTAGATTAAATCAGAAAAGCCCTAAAACCAAAATGAATTTAAGCATCGCCTTCTTGCCGGCATTTTAAGTTCGAGCTTTCGCCTTTATAATACGTCAACTCGTCGGATACAGATGCGTTATATAAATAACCGCATTACGGCTCTCGATTTTTTGATATTATTTAATGATTAAAAACTTTTAGTATACTCACTTACTTTGTATCCGACCAAGATGAATAAATTGGATATAATGCTGACTCACATGAAATATAAGTTAGCATTGAATTTGCAGCTCTACAAGAAAACTAAGGGTACACTCTTCATCCTCAAGGTTTTCTCGTTTTGTCGTCTACGTATGCGATACAATAGATGTTACATATGCTGATATTGTCCTTCGTTACTATTTTGCTGTCGTATATTATCGGTTACATGAATCGCAGTCATATATATATATATATATATATATATATATATATAAACCATAATTTTCCCCTATGCCCTATCTCTGATGAAGCACTCAAGTATGAGTGTGAAACGTTAGACAATTATATCTTCTACCCCAGAGATTGCCTTTATCTTCTCCTTCCATATATACATATATATATATATATATATATTATGGGATAGTACACTAAGACTCAGATTTGGCTGAATTGCTTATCAGATGTCATTGTTAATCTAGGTGATCCTCCAGCTATAATAAACAAGGGTATATAAATTTTGACTCATTTGTGAAAAACGCGTCAGCCTCGGTGGGAACATGCTTTTGCAGAGGTTTGCAGTGAAAAAATCTTTCTATTATCGATTTTCTTAAAACCCCCTAGTTTTATGAATGTTTTACTATCTCTTCTTGTTGTAAGTAATTGCGAATAATCAGTTCAACGTTTTACATGCACATTTATTATGCAGTCCATTTACATGCTAGCAAACAGTTATCATGCCCTCTAACTTCTTCAATGTTATTTTAATGTATAGACATAATCGACATTCATTCATTATTAACCATTCCTTTCATTTTCTTTGCATGTCAGCATTCAGGGCGTGCGTATTTGTTGGAATAAGCAACCACATCCACTAAAAGAGCTAAATATATTAAAATAATGCAGCAATATTAACCTTTTCAAACCGATCCAACAACCAGTGAGACATTAGTTCGTATGTCAACACACTTAACAAAGCAGAAAAATATGAGTTCACAGGGCACAGAAATGACTGCGTGTCAATAAAAAGCAAAATTTTTAGTGAAAAACAAAATGAAAAGGTGCAGCTAATATGATAATTTAACTCATGTGAGGGTTATAATGAAGCGCCCAATGTTGTCTCAATGGATGTTTTCTCACACAAACGCTCGAAGATACGTTTAAATCAAATGCAGAATGCTCCCTTCTGTTTCTCCCGAAGTTCTCGTTAATGTTCGAGTGAAGCTACACCTCGCATGACATAACTGGTGAATTATAAAACGCCTGAACTGCAAGCATTCCAATTTTTTGCAATACAGACCGTCTCCACATAGTTGTCATGCTTGGATGTTTCCAGATACCGGACTGGCTTGCAACGTCTGTCAGGCTGGTGAACACAAGTTTGCTGGAACGAAACGTTCCTCCAGTATGTCCAGTGCCGTAGGAAAAGTTAATAACGTTAAACGCACTAGCATTGTGCAGAGCAATATCAATTTTCTCTATGATCGTGGTTGAGTCCACCTTAAAAACAACACAATATGCATTATCATAAAGAGAAAATCTGGGTTACTGATCAAGTTAAAAATGTTTTAGTAGATCTTCAACATTATTTAGCTTCCAGGTTAAAGTTTCTCCAACGCCTTTATATTCAATACCAATATTCATGGCCAAATAAGTTAGAAATGTAAATGTTCGTAATTTTTTTCCAAACAATTGAGCTGCAAATGCATTAGTATATTAATGTAAAGATATATTTATATCCATTTTCCTGAGCTATCGCCGGTAATTTTGCAGCTTTCTTATGTAGCCTAAATCCAAGTATGTCATCAAATACTTTTATGCATGTCAGCGAAACCCGTCATTCCTAGATGATTCACTCGAATGTATATAGACATAAAGATGTCCTAAAAACTAATTTTTGTTTTAGGTTTATAATCTTTTCCTTAACTATTTGTTTCGTTTGCTTAGTATTTTGTTATTACTGCTTCACGTGCGCAGCAGAGTTAACGCCGCGCAGAGCAGAGAGCATATTTGTTGCAATTTTGGTGACAATTCTTCAAAGAAGTTGCCGAAAATAAGTTGATTGACTGCCTAACGAATTTCATTTAAATAATCAATCGGGGCATCAGTGACCTCGACAGTTAATTTAAAATTAAATATATACTATAGTTTGGACAAACTCATCAATTGCCAATCAAAAATTACCAAGAACTCAATTTAAGTTTGTAAAAATAGGAAAATATAGAACGTCAATGATGTAAAAAGTAAAAAAAGATGGTACGAATTCTGCATATGAGTTCTAAATGCACGGTAAGGTACCAGATCTTGCTGTTTCAAACAGCCCACACATTTGACATCGACGAAAACTCAAAGTATACACTTAAGCTAAAGACTCAGATTAATAATATAGGAAGCGGAAGGCGGATTCTGACATTGAACGTAGATTTGAAACGTTACATTCAAAAATTAAATCTTCCAGCGCATTCAAAAACTGTTCACGCAGTAAATGACAAGTAATAACGCAAAAAATATAATCAAAATATGGCACACTTACTACATGTTTAATGCTGATTTCAAGAGTGGAGAATGTGAGATTGCATGCAAATACAAAATATTTTGCTTCCCGAATGTGATCAACATAAAGGCATGCATGTATTTCTGGATGGTCTGCCGTCTTGATCGTTAGCCGTGTCAGCTCTCGCTTAAAATACCTCACGTCTAAGGTATATTTACGAAAAGATTTAAATTGTTCCTCCACGAACTCATGCAAGAAAATGCTTCCTCCGAAATTCGGACAACGGGGACCATCTTGAGTGTATCAGAAGATAGAAACATACTTTAATAAGCTGATCAATTTAATTGAAGCAGGAAATTTGTAATCGTTCAGATCCAACAGAGTAGCCTTGATTTTATTTTTTAATTCTGTGTCTCAAATAATAATTGTTGTTTACGAACACGTTTAATGCTTTCTTACAGTTTATTAATGGGTGCAGTGAGTATCCTGTCGCTGACATCTAGCATAAGTAAAAATCAGCAAAACCAAACCCATGCAACCCATTTTTTAAAATGCTGATAATTTTTAATTTACCAAACTGACAAAAACATAAAGGTTTTCAAAGAAAAATGTGCATTTTAAAATAAATTGAAAACAAGAATTTCTTCATTAACAGATTTTTTGATTCACTGGCACAAACAAGAAATAATTGGCTGAAATTATTATCAACATGTTGAACTGCGATGTTGACTGGGAATGCCTAATTAAATGGTTTCTTTATATTAACATTTAAGAGAGGTTAAGATGACTGATTCTGTATGTTTTTCCTTTCTGGTGGCCTTAAAAACTTAAGCTAAGTATTAAGTTACAGCTAAATAAATATGCACGTTTGTCAATTTTTTAAGCCTATATAAATACCAATACTATGTTTAACTTTTGCACAAAGCATTCTCACAATGTTTTTCATTCGAAAACACGTTGTGAACAAAAAGATAGATAGAAGTTCTTAAGTAAGTTATATTAATATAAAATTAATTAATATAACAGCGAATTTCAAGACATTTAGCAACAACAACAGGTACTTTTATTTCGTTAAATTTTCTCAGAGATGCTGATAATCGCTTATTCTAAATCTTTAGATGTCACATTATAACCGACTGCCCATTTGGATACAATGGCACTGATGAACTTCATTTCGATCAAGTGCGCATACTACATCGGGTAAACCCAAATATTTGACCTTGTTCGTCATCTGTGTGTGCGCATGTTTGTGTTTCCTGTCCTACCTGGTGGTCAGGGTCACGCTTGGCTGAATGAAGGCACATAGGTCCCAAACAGTTCTGTATCAAATCACCCCAATCTCTTCTGTCGTCTTTTAATATACGTAACTGGCTGATGACGGCTAATAAGCCAGCAATGACCATTCCGGTCTCCTTGTCTTTGTCGGTTCCATTTTATCATTTAAGGCAATCGTATAGCAACGTATTGCAAATGTTGATAAAGTGTAACCGAAAAAGACATGGGGGGACGAGAAGTGCCGTTTCTAGCTTTTGAGCCGTCATCAGCTAATCCCACTTTTTACTGTGTGAATTATTAAGGCCTGACAACCATATTTTATTTGCTTTTTAACCTTTACATCAGTTAACAGGCACACGAAGTTCTTCCTTGTAAAAAAGCAAAGACTTTGCCGTAATTGAATGAAGCACTAACTCTTAATCGATTATCAAATGGACTAGACCATTATTAGCCAACTGCTTTTTATGCAATTAAGCAAAGTTGTACGTAGTATGAATAGAGAAAAGGCGCAAATTCGGGTGAGAGCAAGATGCATTTTTTCTGGTGCGCTGGGATGGGGAACTTAAGTAGTGAGACTGACATGGTGACTTCGTTAGCATATAAAGACTATCCTTCTGTCTTCAATAAAAATGAATGATGGAGACAAGTGTTTATAAGTGCGTGAGTTGAATTCACAAGACAGGGTAGACATTCCAATCCTCGAATCCATACACAGCTAATAAGACGTCATATCCTTTGGAAAAATGGAGAATAATGATGTTATGACTGTCAAAACGTAGCAATTAAGATGGTACCAGTGAGTTGTTTAAAGCATCTGCCGACAGCAACCTGCAATTATTAAACAGCATTGATGAGCATTGATTAATTACCTAATCGTGTAATTTGCTCAGAATATTCAATGTAATATTTCAGATTAAACGACCTAGGATGATTTATCATAAGCGTGAATTAAGTGAAGCTCACACCGAAAACGCAAGAGTAAAATTGCAGGATAAGCAGATTTGCTGAAATTGACTTACATATAACAAATCTACATGCGTTGTTCAAATGTATAAGTCCGAAAATTGCTAACTGCACAAGGATATTTTGGCAGAACATGAATTGCACAATTAGTGGAAGGTCACACGCTTTCTAATATATGCGCCCTCAGTAAAATAACAAAGCGCTTGTCTTTAAAACTCTACGGCCAATCAAATAGAAGGTCACTCTTGTAGGCAGTATTGTCGATTTTCTTTTTCTAGCTTAATGTTAATCTCGACAAGCTGAAGCATAATTACATCTTAATTGGCTTTTTTATGAATCTTCATAAAATGCACTCAAACTGTTATTTAAAAATGCGGTTTTTGACAATTGATTTCAATTTCAGAAGAAGAATAGGCGATCAGCAGAAAATGGTGCCTGACGTTTCAGATTCTCCCTCAAATCCATCATCGGGGGCTCAAGGGCTCAAAAACAAACTTGTAAAAAAATTGCAATCGTAAATGTAGGCAAACTGCTCATTAGAAATAACCACATAAAGATAAGTAAAATGTTTTCTAGGAATTAGCGCTATGCTAGTCATGACATGCGTGGCAGTGCTGAGCTCTCGATGAGCGTTCTTGAAATATTGCATTGAGTATTGAATATACAGTTTACATATTTACCTTTTTTGAAATAAAGGAAGCCACTCACTTTCTCTACCCTGGACGTCACAGGGATGAATGACTTTGTAAAAAGCAAATGTTGAGAGACCGAATGACGATCCAGAACTGAAAATGGCGTTAGAAACTACAATCTTGTGTTCACATTTTTCTCTTAATTAGGATAAATGTTCATTTAAATACGTATTGCATGGATACTGTTGGCGGTAGAGACAGCTGAGCTAATTATTTCCTTTCCAAAATATTGATAAACGCATGGCAGTACTCCAGGGTATTATTTGGCTAATAAATGTTTTTAAGTTTACGGCTACCGAACAGTCGTAGTAACATGGCTAACGAGTTCTCGTGCTTATTTTATTAATATTATTACTTAAATCACCTGTTAGACCAGCCTAACCACCGAGTTTACTGAAGAAAAACAAACACCGTTTACAATAAACACCTGCAATGCATTTACCGTGTCTCTATAGAGCTGCCTTTTTAACTTCATCGCCTTTTAACTTGAGCATATATTACTGATGACAGTCATCAACATTTATTGTGTCGTAAAGTATAGGAAAGGAAACGTTAAAGCGTTTAACAAGTCTATTACATCACCAAAAATCCAAATCATGATTCCTTTGTAAACTCAATGCATTCAATTGACATTTTTACAGATATTCATATAACATTGCTTATTACTCGGCTTCCAGTTGTTATTAGGAATACACAACATGGCGGCCGTTTAATCACCAGAATATTGCTCAATTTAGTTCGATATTTGCTTGCATAATCTCTGAAATATCCATAACCGAGAGCGTTAAAGAAAACGACTGGCTGAATAAGATTGATAACATAGAAAATATAAATATAATATGAAGGTCAGTTTTACACCTCTGTATATAAATACAAATATAATATGAAGGTCAGTTTTTAGACCTCTGTATATACGCCGCCTTCAAATAGCACGAGGCCCGAGTTGTTTATGCTCAAGCAAGAACATGGAAAGCGGTATTAAGATCAACAGAGTAACCGCTGTCCAACAGATGTTTTTTTAATCGAAGAGCGTAGAACATTATGTTCTTGTTTAAACAGCCACTGCCCAGTGTCCCTGCTTCTCTTTCGCATTTAACTTCCCTTGACCTCCTGAGATCAAAATGTTTTTTTGTAAATTCATTCACTGCAGTGTGCACAAATGTTGCCAAGAAAGAAGTATTTATGAACATTCTATTACTCCACACTGCGATATATTTTAATACCATCAAATGGTAACCTTAATAGGCATTGACATTAAAAGCCTTCTTCTATAGTAACTTTAATTTAATGATCAAAACCAACAGAGGATGGTGGAGACTAGTATCTCATATCAACTTGTTTTCGAGGAAATTTAAGAAGCAAAAGAGTTCATATTGGACGCCTTTGTGTAACATATGAGTGATTCCTGGTGTGCTGACCGGGTATTTTCAACGTTGTTTAATGCAGGAAATTGGTTAATGTCCGTTCTGTTACCTAGAACTTTAAGTGTATTATCCAAAAGTATAGATGGTATAAATGGTTCAACTGTCATTTATAAAACCACGATTTCGTCCCGATCTACAATGCTGCCAATACGGTAGACGTGGCCAGGCATCAACGCTGTTTGCACAACTGATGGACAGTTTCTCCAAATCTATCACATATGCACAACAACCCTTGTTTCCGTGACCAGTATGCAAGACCTCCTTCCTCACCGAAGTCTTGGGCGTAAGAGGATCGGTAAACAAGCATGCGTGCAATCGTTGCCAGTTGAACCGATTTCAAACTGTTTACCAACTCAGCATAAACGGTTTTCTGGCACCAACTAACACACGTTGTCAATGGGAAAATTACCCTCCTCGTATCGGTGGAGAAATACGTCTCTACGTTTGCAGTACAATCGACGTTACTTTAAAGATGAAAGACGAAGTACATGCTTCGTCGTACGTACCCTGATTTGGTACCGCATCAGACCCCCAAAGTCAAAACGTTGCTGGCAACCTGGAGGTCTACCATCGCCTAGGCTTCATCTCTGCACAAAAACTAAAATATAGACAACAGTAGCACTTTACATACTGCACAGATAGGCAGGACACTTGAAAAGTTTACACGAAACCAACCAACAAGTGAACAACTTCGTACTCAGTTGCCTCTGGTACATGTTGAAGTAATGACAGCCGGGCGCTATCAAAAGCCAGTTCAAAGTTTGCTAACGCTGCCGTGGTCAACGTAAAACATTAAGCAGACTCTGTGAAGACTAAGTTTCGTAAAGCTGTGGGAAACAGAAAGCCATAGCAACGAGTCACAAAAATGAAAGAAAAACACCCCTGCTATCCTTTACTATCGTTGCACCGTATGCGAGGCGCTTGCGAAGTCTAAACAATCCAACTTTACATCTCAACCGCTTATAATTCAGGTTAGCTCCTTGAGCCTTTTAAAGTGGAGGGAGCAAGGCAGGCGTTCATGAAATAGGCCTGCTTAAATAAAGCAAAACAAAATCTACCTATTTCGAGGGAAGTTAAATGAATATAAGGCACAGAGCGTTGGGATATTCCAGTAAAAGAATCAGTGAACCGATTTTTACTGCGTAATTCGTCTTCCAGTTGCAACTTCTAGGTTGATGACGTTCAGGGATCAGAGATGGAGGGGAGGGAATGAGGTGTCTCCTGCCGGTGTAGTGCGACGTGGCAGGTTGGAACACGCAATCTCAGTACGTCTTCGACCAACGGGAGCCTTAGGGCCACTATAGCCCTTTTGCTTTCATGTGGTTGGGTTGGTTAACCGTATGGCTACTGCCTCTGCCAGTATCCCTTGACGCATGAATTTGGGGTCTTTACCTCTGCCCTTTGTAGATGACACGGAATGCTTGGTTGACGTCTACCTGGTGACCACTGTTAATCAAGTGAGCCGAAATGGCGCTAGAGATGCACATCACCATGCCTCGGTTTAGCCAGACAGGATGGTGTTTGCGCAGCCGTTTGGATAAACCCTCGAGTTGTTCGACCAATATAGCCTGCCCCACAGTAGCAAAGTGAAGGAGTAGATGCGTATTGAAGAGTGCAAGGTAGTCTTTCCTTGCCTTCAAGACGAATAAGTTGAGTGCTTGATAATACTAGTCCCTCTCTTAGTGGCTGAATATGCGTGCACTGTACAGCGAAAATGCAGACGTTCACCGCTGGATCCCCAAAAAGCCATCTGCTTTTGGAAGACGTTCTTCATATACTTTGTTGATAAAACCTCTCGAATTCCGTTTTCTCGCAGCGTGTTTTGTATGCCTATGGGCGAACTATCTGCAGTGTATTAGCTGCGCACGCACTCTATTGCGACCACGGATTTTAACTATTCCTATACATACACGTTTATATGGTATTCGGCACCCGGGAAAACTGTCTAGGCAACGGCCCAGCACTCCAGTGCTTAGGACTCAATGCGTCTAAGCTGCTGTTCATGGGATTTCTGTCAGCAGTCCGCTGCAACACGTTTTATGGGTTAAGATGACCGATGTCCGCTATTGAGCCAGAGAGAGTAATTTCGGACTCTACCTTTGCCTTCGTCGATACTTCACGCCCAAACATAACTGAGATCTATTAACGCATAAGGAGATGACTCAATTATGGACTGCTACTGCAATTCGTAAATACAACTTCCAGCGACGATTCGATTATTTCTTATCATGCAACCTGTTCACTCGGGGAATATTCCACCAAGTGCAAAGATGCCAGACTTTAGACAAAGTGTTTGAACGTAGGTATGACGGAAAACATCACCAGAAAATACTCGCATCATATGTAAGTGTTTTAACGGTCCCTAACGATAGCCTTAAAAAGAAGTAAAATGCATTTTATAACAAATGTCCCTATATCAAACAGTGTGAGCTTATCCCGTACTTCGAGGAAGTCGGTAAACCAAATTGACGTCCCTATTAAAACGTGGAGTGCGCGAGATTGTATTTTCGGTTTTAAAAGGATCCTAATAATGCGGGATTCTTCAGGACAGCAAATTCCATTCAGAAGCATCATAGCAGATCTAAAATAAGCTGAGTATTAAAGTACATTCATTTAACCATGTGGATAAACGCAGAGACGATATCACTGACTAACGCTAACGTCGGAAAGACCTGAACAAAGTAATAACATAGATTCAAAATTCTCCTGGACGGATGAAAGGTCTTAGTTAAAATATAATCATACTGTTTAAGTAGTCTTTTTTACAGAATTATAATTTCTGCCGCATAAACGCAAACCGATACTTTATTTCCTCAACATTTCATTTACAGACTATAGGAAAACAATTGCCCTTAGCATGGCCATACCTGTGGTTATTTTACTCGATTACCCGATGCTTGCAATAGAAAAAACTATAACAATTTATATTATGGTTTTAAACATATGTATGAACCAATTCAGATCTGAAACCAAACAACGACCCGTGGCCATGGACGCTCATTGTCAGATGTTGCGAATGTGCTAGCGAACAATTTGGTGCGCTGGTATTAATGAGCGTACAAAACTACCCTCAAGGACAATATAAATAAACAGTATTGTGATCAAGTACCTTACCAAATATATAGAGTAGCGATAATACAACAAGCATTCTTTAAACCCTTATTATTCATTTCATTTTATACAAATATCAATATGATAGAGTTATTTTCTAACAATCAAATCAAATTTAACATATCTGTTTCGGATTAAACTCTCAACATCAAATCAACAAGACAAAACAAAGCAAAGAACGATGTCAATTACCCAAACCTGAGGCCTAAGCAACTGGATTTAGTGGCAAAGACCAGGTCGGCTTTCTCCTCGGATGACTACATACGTATGTATACGGTCAGTTAAAGCGGACCAGCAACAAGAAGTCTAATTAGCACATTAAGGAAAATTTCACTATTGTAGCAATTATCATCGGGCGTCGTCCTCAAAGTTAAACGTATGTACTGGCTTTCCATTCCATCATTACGTTAATGTTTTTCGTTGACCTTCAAATAAAGATGGGAATGCGTTTCAGTTAACGAACAACACAGGGTGCATAAAATTGAAATCTGAAATTCAAGATCGATGACTAATACCACTCATAACATTTGCTATCGTCTGCAGCGAGTTTCTTTCAAAACAAATACATTTGAATGCGCGGAAAGATGCAGCTCGAAAACAAGTTTAGTTCATCTGCGTTTACTCACAACTAAGCATAAGTCTCTTCGTAGTTGGTCAAAATGGATGAACAGGAGGCACAACATTCGGGCTAGGTTCCAATTACAAACAAGAAAATTACCTAAGAAACAATCAATCCATTTGTTTATGAAATCTAGTGCCAGGAGAATTAAGACGACGTATGAAGGAAACAGCGATCTCAAACAGTATCTTAGGCAGTTCGAATCCTACAATACAATGCTACGTATTTTCACTATTGGAACCAGTGAACCTAATTATAAGGAACTTCCAATGAAACTCCGGCTTACTATAAAGGTTAAGTGGCACTATTGGTCTTACAGGTCGAACGATAGTCAAAAGGGCGGACTGGACGGCATTTATTTGAACTCAGGACAAGAACGGACGGATCAAAAAATTCCCTAGGGAGATAATAGTTGAACGAACTGGGACTGTTATAGACTCGATGAAGGATAGGGCGAATTTGGGCGTGGCTGTGGGTGACGACATGATGCTTGTGTCGATTTTCTGGTCAAGGATTCAGACGGATAAAGGCGTGCTGGTCAGACTGATTGAGCTGGACAACCGAGCGACCGAACCTGAAATTATTTTATGTGTGATATCGGACGGCACCGCATTCTTTCCGCATTACTTTGAATTGATGACTGGCTGGGATTGGACGGTCGCTGGAAGTCCTGCATCCGTGATTGCGGCAGGAAGTCGTTAAAGGTGCCAGCGCCGGACCTTTCCATGATCTCGAACCCTCCCTCTTATATTCAGCATTTGCGGATATGACCGGAGAAACCAGTGGATAACCTATCCACCTGTGGACCGTCATTCGAACTGTTGGTTCTGCGTCATGCATCGTGTTGGAATGCGGCGCTATCGGGATGTTTCCAGTATGCGAAGTTGCACACATACGCCAGAAGATCCTTCGTCGTGGGGCGTGGTAATAAAGTGTTTGCCCGCTATCTAAAAACGGGCCATTAGAAGACATGGAAGGATAAATAAGCGGTGAACAGAGTAAGTAAGTAACTGAAACGCCAGCATAAAATGCGAACTCCAGCCAATCGATGTTCCGGATCGCGCCTTCATCACGCGGTATTCGGGGATGAACGATATGGATGATCGCTTATTATTTTATAACTATTAGTTTTCTGTTTCTGCTACTAACTCTTGACGACTGAGCTGTCTCGAGGGTTCCAGGCGAAAACGCACTAATCAGCTCAAATGGGATTCGATGGTTGCAGACGGTAAAAGCGAAGCCTGGGGTGCCGAGGGAGTTGGTCTCAGAACAAAATTCGGTTAATTTTAGCGAAGTAATTATATGTTTTAAGAAGCCCAACAGTTATTATTACTTTTATCCACGCTCTGAACATGAACAATACGATATTAATACGCATCAACTGGTATTGCGTGGACGTGGAATCGAGTTGAACTGAATAAACGATGGGTCTTCAGGATTTAGTTGTTGGTCACTTTAAAGAGATCGAACGCCAAAATGGCGTGCCAGGAAAAAAGGTGTTCGGTGTCGCATTTGGGCGTAACTGCCAGACTCGGATATGGACGGACGAAATTCAGATCCATAAACATTGAACCGTTAATAAGACGCGTGGATGCTAAACGTGGTCAGAGAGACAGTTCCAGAGTGATGACTTTTGCTTGATTTGAATGGCATAGTGAATTCGCCATATTAATAATAGCGTTGTTCGGCATATATTTTGAACGTCAATTTTGGCGGATTGGAATTAAAGATCTTTTAAGATGCGCGTAGTCGCTGCTGGTTTGAATGATTTTGGCACCTGAGCGCTCAGTTTTCAACTGACTTATTATTAGTATTGAACCTCTGAAAAAACATATTTCTTTGGCGGTTTGCCTAAAGTCTGCACGGTCTAAGAATCCAATGGATGGCACAGAAGAGTAAAGAGTTCAGCTTTTTTAATGAGTTAAGACAAGAAGAATAATAACTTGCTTAGACCTTGAGGAGTTCTTTGTCTGCACCTGCCATTTCGGGCTTTTTCGTATGTTTTCTGATGAATTTACCTTAATGAATTAATATGTAGCAGTTTTAGTCCAGTTTACGATCGAACGTATCATCGAACGACCTCAACAATGACTCCGAATTAAATGCGGTCCGTCCTTTTCCCGACTATAAACTCAAAATTCATATGGTTTTCAATAAACATCTTGTGTATGAGAACGCTCATTCTCGAGCGACAGATACTGCAATCAATTTGAAGGTTATGAACCATCAGGTGTCGGCAACTGAGCCTGTGAGCTGCGGTATTTATTTGGAAATATCAAGTAACTCAGTCTACGTCAGAGGGTTTTGGACTTACCTATTAAGGATATAGTGGTATTGTACTGGATGATATCTAGACTCGGACTCTTGGTTTTAAATACTAAATTTAACACAGACCACGGTTTCCTTTATAATCTGGTGTAGTTAAACTAAAGGTATGAATACCCAAACAAACCGCATAGCTTCCCCACAAAACCAGAAAAAGATTATATGCTCCAAGTTTGCGTTTGAAATTTGTTGGAAATTAGAAAAAAGACGGAGGTCACGATTGTTGTATGGTTTGGTATTTACTAAACGATGATAATGTTGATTTTCGTTTTTGTACAAGATAAGAACATGCCGTTCATTTTATATGTTTTAACACATCATGCATGATAAACGGGCCATGGGATCGGTTACGGTATTTATACACGGCCGAGATTGGATAATGCCTGGCTAATGATTTCTAATGAGCAGAAACAGTCAATTTAGTCTCTTGTAGCTTTGTCGGCATTGTTAAAGCTGATTTAAAATTCCCGAGTATTTTTTAAAAATGATTATGTTAGCCTTACACAGCAGGATTGTCAATGTTTAAAATAGGTGATAAATGGAGTCGAGGCGAATGTCCACATTCACAGGAATTGTGTTCTAGATGCGAGCATCATTCGTCAGGCAAAGATATGGCTCGGCGAAGTAGAACAACTCTACAGGAAGCGACGAACCTCACGGCTTCTCAGACGTCGGACAAGGCTGTTATTGAGAACTCTTCAGAAACGCATCAAGACTAATTGCAGTAACCTGGCGGAAAAAGCGTAAGGCCTGTTACCTCCAGACCAGTTTATTCGGAATCGCTATCGAGGCGTTTATAAAGATGATGACAACATGTTCGCCGGAGGACCGAAAGACCTCACCCGGTATGGCATGCGATGCCATTCATCAACAACGTGTCCAGATGCGACCGAGCATATTTTTTTTTGGAGACGATGTTTAAATTCCACCCAATAGCAGTTAAATTCGCGAGAAGCAAGAGCAAATTAAAGTTCTCAATAGCGGTCTGGGGTAGTGTATTGCATGCCATTACCAACCTTTGGACGGAATAAACTGTATCGCGCATACACGAGCGTAAACACTGTGAACAGAGGGTGACAGTTCTCTCAAGTGGCTGCTTACCTGCGAAATGGTCACGATTTTAACTTCGCAGCCAGAAGTGTCGCTGGACTTCATAGAACCAAACCGAGAGTGAGATTAGAGCACGGAGCTCAGGCAGAACAGATTTATCGTTCTGGCGCCGACCTACAGAGACCCTGCGTAGTCACCACCGGACAAGCCTTTGCAAATGTTCGTCGGTGGCGAACGTATCTCTGAAAATAAACTCTAGTAGTGTCGGCTCAGACGAATAAAGCCATGATAACGAACAAACAACCTTCTTCTCCTTCACCCACGATAAAGCAATGGGTTTATCAAACTAAGCGTACCTTGGTTAGCTCAGCATCTCTCAAAATCACCTACATGGGATGGAATTAGCCTTGCGTGGGAGATGAAAACAAAGTGTTAGATCTGTTTGCTGACTTTGGGTTGGGAGGTCAACGCTCACCTCGTCTGATACTAGTATCAGAGTCACCCTCAAACAGCCGTCTTCTAGTCCACCTGTTGTTTTGATGGGCACAGGACCTTGGAGCCGATCGCGCCTTTTTAATTACCAACAAAGGATTTTTGATCTAGAAATCTAAAACATCTCCGAAATTCAATGGTTGCCTCTATATGCGATATTTTGCTCAGACAATTAACCGGGTCTTCAAGAGATTAACACCTCTTCGCATCAATGGATAAAGAGATTATCCCAACTATTGCCATCACACATTGATACTTCGGATACCACTGGATTGTTCCTAGAAGTGGTGAATAAATAATCTCAGTCTGCAGTCCCACATATTTCATTTAGATTTAGTTGGTTTTTAATTTCGTTATTGCGTCGTGCTTTTCGTTGCAGAAATGTCTGTCCATCTATCTTCAACTAATAGTTGCGATTTTAAAGCAGGTGGAACTGTTTTTACTAATAAGATATAATCATTAAGAGTGGTTATCGGACATTTGACACAACACACCGCTGTCAGCGTCTTTATAAAGAACAAAAGAGATTAATGGATTTGATATTATTATAAATTAAATACCAATCAATAAATTTCAGTTCCTGCATTTAAATAACTTTTAGTAGGTTATAGAAATGTATATGACATTATATGCTGCTATTTGACAGCTCCTTGCCGGAAGCCCTCCAAAGATAAGTTGTTGGGCGTTGCTTTTGTGGGACGAGATTTCGTGATGTTTTGAATGTTTGAGTAAATGTTGTTATTGTGTTTTACTAGATTCACCACAATGTTGATTCAGATATGGTGAAATGAAACACAATATTCAGCTTTTGAATTACATGGATCCTAAATGGATCTATAATAACAATAGGACGTCTTAGGGTTCGTCATCATACGAAAACACTTTGAGAAATCCTAAAGGGACTTAAGTCATACTAAAGAGTGAAAAGCATTAAAAACACTAAAACTGATGCGAAAATCGTCATCCTGCTTGCAGGCAATGGTGATCAATTGAGCAAAGTGGATTTTGTGAAGATGCTGTCATTTTGCAGGGTATCAAACCAGCCTATGTGTATCTTAACATGGTTCTAACAAAGTGCAGAATTCAACTTTTGAAGGTAATACAAAGAAGCGTCTTGCAGAGGAAAATGGAAAATGTGGGGGATATTGCAAAGTCCTTAGGAAACAAACAGAGTCAACCTAAGGTGAAAATGTTGAGGAACCAACTCAAGGTTCAGAAACCAGCAGTACCGCTGCGACCGATAGTCTCAAAGGAGCTCATGTATACTTGGTGCGCGGATTCTCATCTCTACATTTAGCGGTTGCCGAAGACATCGGCCCAGCCTCCAACTTTACGCGACGTTTTAAAGAAACACCTTTTGGATCTTGTCAATCTTCCGATCTCTCAAATGATCGATGCAATGGGTGACTCCGAGCTTCCTCCGGAAATGGATATTCCACCAACTTCTGTACAAATTGCGCGCGCTTTCTCCGGTGGTTTCTTAAAACACTGATGTACTGGTCTGTAAAAGCTTTGCATGTTATGTTGGTCTGGGTAATAAAAGCGGAAAGTTTTAAAATCTGAATGCGATGCCAAATCATGGCTCAAAGCAGTATTTAGGTTTGAGACCAGACAGGACTCCATCAAAATCTTACTCGGTGTGGTTAATTTCCAGGTTCACCTGCTAGAATTCCCACGCCACCACAGGTGGCTCGCTTACGTTATCTGTCAGTGTTCGCTTTGATGATCTGTTTGCACTGGCAGGTGTCGACGTACGCCAGAAGTAGGCTCCGGCCGCGAGAGCCAACAAATTCCTATCCCATATCCGGTTTCTTGACTCTGTTCATGACACCGAGGCTCCAGGTGCCGTGAGGAGGAGAGAGTGCGGTAGATGCAGCGCAGGGCAACTATCTCTTTAAACTAAATCAATCGCAAGTCAGCGACCCTGCATCGCCCTTCCGTCGCGCATGCAATGAACATCGTCGGACTACGACGGTCGAACTGTCGCATGTTTTTACTAACTGCAGGCGCGTAAAGCCTTAGCGCTTTATGCAGTATTGCCGCATTCAAATCTCTTTTATGCTGAGTTGCGTGGCGATTAATAGAGATAACCCTTCCTCATTGCATGTTTAACCACTTTATTTCCGCAGAAGTGTGATATTTAGTCTTCACGTTTGCATTCACTGATGAACTTTACAGGTTGCCAACGGAACGCACTCGTTCCGCTCTGTATTTATGGTTCACACGTGAGTTCCGTTATGCCATGTAAAGCGTTTTTCAACTAATCGCTCAACGTGCAAAGTCATCGCCTATCTTAACCGGAAAGACAATGAGCCCATGGTTCAATAGTTAGAGCATTGAATTTGTGATCAAAGGGTCACGATTGGATTCTGGGTTTGGTGCATCACCTGGGCTTAGGTATGAACGGCTGACGATGGCTAAGAAGCCAGAAATGACCATTTAAGTCTCCCTAGTCTTTGCCGACAATATTCATCTGCCCAGTCTTCACATTGCAGTGCGCTCTTTCGCTTTCCCGAAAATATATCATTACGCCGCCACCCCAAAATCCGTTGCTCCTTACAGTGCGCATATTTCCGGGTGACTCGTAGGTCACTCATCTCCGACTTCCTGATTGCTGTTAGAATGCAAAATATAAAGAGGCTACTGCCTTGCCTACTGCTAACCTAAATTATGGGTAAACCTTTTGGATAACACGTTTTGTCATCATTAGAAAGGATCAATTAGTTACGCTCACATAGTGTTATTAACTCAAAGTTGCCATGTATCACCTTCACGTTTGAAATAGAAGTTGACAGTAAACTCCTATTTCTTGGCGTCCTTGAACAGTTAAAGACTGGCGGGACATTTCACACCTCGATTTACCACAAAAAACTTTTATGAGATTGTTATCCTACATTACCAGAGCAAGCAAAATGTTGCTCACGAGCGGAGTACTGTTAACACCCTACTCAATCGAGCACAAACACACTCTTCTGATATCGATGTCTACCAAATTGAACTTGGTTATTAGTTCAAATTATTTTCCAGAAATGGCTTTCCAAGAGGTTTTTGACGTCGATGCCTGAGAAGAGAGTAATTAAAAGAATAAAGTAAGGAACTAGATTGTTCGGATCAAGCGCACAAACCAAGTAATCTGGCGAACGCTTCTGTACATTAAAAACGTGTCCGACTTGTTGAAAGACACCAAAGAAAAGCATCAAATCTGCAGTGGCGCACAAGCCAACATGCAAAAGATTCCTTTCAACAGTTGAAATGCGGTGTATTGTGGTCAGACAGAAAGATTTACCTCCACATGCATCTTTGAATATCAACTGGCAGTAAGGAAGAGAGACAACTAAGCTGAAGATGCCATGCATACGCTGGAACCTGGGATAAAATATTTCTGGGACAAAACCCGCACTGTTGCTTCCTGCACATTTACGAAAGGCTGAACCTTTTTGAAAGCTCTTTACTCAGATGACTCATGCATTAACTGAAACATTGAATAGAACCCCATGTACGGCACCTTAGAAGAAATATGGAAGAGGCGAAAGCCAATTTAAACGGGATGTCAGCCCACAATGACAGCCTGTGGTTAACGAATTTTGTGTTTTACTTTATCAAGTGGAAACATGTTCTACTGAACATCAGCCATTGCGGCATGACGTTGCTTACGGCAACTAGGAAAGGTATTGTTTTCCTCTCTTCTTGAAGGCGACGTTTGCGAAAAATCTAAAGAAACACTGTATACTTTATCATAACGCCTAGATTTCTATTACATGGGCAATCGAATACAGCATAATTTAGCATAGTTCAGTTTTATTAAGAGAAAGATAGGCGAAATCGTCTAAACTCTTTATAGCTGAATGTAAAGCGAAGTAAGGAGTCTGTAGATAACGAACATGAAAAATGTGCTCGTCTACGTAAGTGCATACGACATGCAATGGTCTGCATAACAAATCCCATCATAACTTTATTAATAGTGGCCATTTTATATGCAATAGTAACACAATGCAGTTGGGATAGCTTTGATGCGTACCTTCTTTGGACCTAAAATGAATCCACACCTTGAGGGAGAAAACCAAAACGAACAGGCGAGAGAGTAAGTTCTACACAGCAAACCATTTATGCTACCGTCAAAATACTGCGTAGATTGAGAGGATAACTGCACATAGTGGACGTGTGAATTAATTCCTTGTGGAAAAGGTACAGGGTGACCATTTACGGTGTAAAAGTGTAGCTTAGCTGCCTGTAAGACTGATGAAACCAGTTGTTGCTCGACCACGTCCGAGCATTCTCTATGATGGTACAGTCGCAGACGTTCCGAGGTCTCCCATGCCTAGACAGAGCTTATTTAAGAAATGGTTACACGATGGTTCCATATGATTTTGGAGAAACTTTTTAAACCCCACAGCGGCCTCACCTTTTAAAGATGGCTGGAATTTGACGCCATCGTGCAGTTCAGGGTTGGTTTGAAGGAAAATGTTATCCACACAGTCAAGCCCTTCTGACTGTCAACTAGTTACAATGTAG
>WEDG01003276.1:0-56222 GCA_017591395.1 Schistocephalus solidus | reverse complement strand
AGATCTTCCCTGATGTGAACTGCTATCATACTTACAAGCGGCAGTTTTTTCTCCTGAATAACATAAAGATAGTAAAAACACTTATAATTATAAAGCAGGCGTATACAGCAGGATTTATTGGTACCAAGAAATTTCGTGACGGCTTAACAACTGCAACCCGTCTTTGCATAACACAGGTAACGAATGAAAATGGACAGCAGTTTGAATTAAGAGAAAATCAATACATAACAGCAAAGTCCAGTGGACAACGTAAATATCTTCAGGAAAGAAAATGTGGGGGAAGCTTATACAACTAAAACCATGAAGTATCAAGGGTGAAAATCACCAGGGCAATTGTAAATTGATCACGTGGTCTAGTTTCTTACAAAGCTTGGGTTTCTCCCTACGTATATACGCTGCTTCCAAGTAGCGCAATTCCCGAGTTGTTCGTGCCCTAAAAAGGACTCGGAAAGCTGTTTTGAGGTCAACATAGTGACCACTGTCTAGTATATGTTTAGTAATCGAAGAACGTGGTACTTTATTTTCTTGTTTAAACAACCAATTAGGTAAATGTTCAGCGGCTCTGGTTGCTAATTGCCTTTGCGTTCGCCCAATGTACTTGCATCCACAAGTGAACGTTAAATTCATAAACACAATTTGGGGTGGCGTGCAACGGCAAGGCATCCTTTGGATGGTTGATTGGTAGGCTTCTAGTACGATTGATAAAGATGAGCTGAGCTACATTGTATGTTCTTCCTATGGTGCAGCATAATGGTCGCTTGATCGTATTAGAAATATTGTCATCCTTAAAAGGTAAGTATATGCTAACGGGCGTTTTTGGAACTGAATGTTCCACCACTTTTGGTCGTAAGGTGTTGCTATATTTTGTATGAACGTGCAGGATATCCACAGTTAAGTAAGGCTGATTTGCTGCAGGCAATTTATGTATCTAGAGTTTCACTAGAGCGAATATTTCTCGCCCTTTGAAAAAATGTATGTACCGAATTTCGTTTCCATTGTAAGCAACTAGACCACGTGATCAATATACAAATGCCCTGGTGATTTTCACCCTTGATGCTTCATGGTTTTAGTTGTATAAGCTTCCCCCAATTTTATTTCCTGAAGTTATTTACGTTGTCCACTGGACCTTGCTGTTATGTATTGATTTTCTCTTAATTCAAACTGCTGTCCATTTTCATTCGTTACCTGTGTTATGCAAAGACGGGTTGCAGTTGATAAGCCGTCACGAAATTTATCGGTACCAATAAATCCTGCTGTATACGCCTGCTTTAAATGCATACCCGGGATAAAATGCTTCAAACTTATGAGTATATATATTCAGGAGTTTATTTCACTGCCAGCCGGATCCCTACTGAATATTTCATCTGACAATGCCTGTAAACCGGTATTAACTACAACTATTATTATTATTTATGCGGATAACCTCAAATGCGTGCATTCCTTCTCTAAGTCTACGGCCGAACGATGCCTACAACAAATTCATTCAGACTGAGACGTTCTTTCGGCGTGGAGCTCCACATGGCTAATGGATTTCTCACCTTCTAAGTGTCGCTACCTGTGTTTTGGGCCTGTAAGGCTGCATCCACCTGTTATTTTTAAAGTTTGCCCTATAGCTGAATGTTCCTTCATCAAGGACTTGGGCTAAAGCTACACCAATAAATTAGATCTTTCGCCTCATGCCAATATAATTATGGCCAAAGCTGTTAGATTTGTGGCTTAATTTCTTATAATTTCTACCTTCCTGTAATTAAAATTAAGACTTTATTGTATATTTGTGCTTCTCATTTTTGAATTTTGCTGTTCGTTCTTCGGTTGAAATGAACGAATCTAGCCGTTAAAAAATTGCAAATGATCAAAGACATTTTAAAAAAAACTCCTGCATCCAACTCTTTCAAATGATTCCTACTCAACTCGATGCCAGCTGATGAAGCTAAAATTTCTTTGGGGCAGGAGAATGGAAGCAGTCATTTGTCTCCTTCTTCGACGGATGAAAATGAGGACACTGGTAGCAGAATTGAAAAGACGTCAATACGAGGGGGAACAAAACTTGAAAATTGTACACAACAAAATCGTCAAAACGGTGCGCTCGTTTTTATGGGAACATCCGATACAATTGACGGCATCCACGCCGGTCAAAAGCCCTACCAAATGCCTAAAAAATTTGAACCCAGACAGGAGACTGGATATATCTTGTGAAATATCCAGCAAAAATCGCCATGTGGAAGAAAGAACCAAAAATCTTCAGAAATCGAGGGAAGAAAACAAGATTAAAATGATGTACACAAATGTGCAGTCTATTGAACAAAATGGACGAAATCAAACTGGTCGTGGACCATTTACAACCTGATTTCATAGCTCTAACTGAAACATGGTTAAATGAACAAATCGCAGACACAGAAGTCAGAATAGACGGTTTTCAGCTTATCCGCATGGATAGAAACGGACGTAGGGGTGGTGGAATCACAATGTTTATACGAGAAGGCATTGACTTCATCCCGGATGGGCCCTCACCAAATAGGATCTCGCCTTGCGAAATACTTTGTTGTAAACTGAAAGTCCCAAACCAAACAGACCTCCATATCGCCGTGGTATATCGACCTCCATGACAGCGAACGGACACGGACGAAACACTCATCACAGGGGTAAAGCAAATCTGCCGTAGCAAACACTTATTAATACTTTGAGATTTCAACGCTCCTGATATCGATTGGGTGTCAATGTACTGCTCGCGATCGGAAAATTCATTCGAACAGAAATTACTTCAGTTTGTAAATGACGAGTTTCTTACACAAAATGTCACAATGAAGACGCGGTTCGGAAATGAGCAGCAGTCAAGCTGTTTGGATCTAATCATAAGTAGAGACGACAACTGCATCCTTGCATTAAGTTATTACGTGCCGCTTGGACGAAGTGATCATTGTGTTCTTGCTTGGGAGTACAGTCATTTTTCTCTACCCAAACGTCGTGCAGTTAGGCAGAGAAATGTATGGAAAGGGGATTATCCCAAAATGAAAGAATTACTGAATGGGATAGACTGGAGCCCTGCACATGTACCTGACCCAAATGCTGCCTGGTTCTTCATTAGTTACTTGATTTAGCAGTTGGTAGAGAAATTCTGCCCACTTAAAAGGTGATCGTGCGTCTCCCGACCCGATCGGGTGACATCGGAAATAAAAAGGAATCTCAAGAAGAAAAGAAGACTGTGGAGAACATATGCCAGATATCAACAACCCGAACATTTTTCTGCTTTTAAGAATTAGCAAATCGGTGTCGGAATCTTCTGAGAAAAGAAAGATCAGCCTTTGAGTCGGAAATAGTCAAAGACATGCGAAGGAATTCGAAAAGGTTTTATGCTTACGTTAATATTGCAAAACAAAATCGCGACTACATTCCTTGTCTTAAAGACAATCAGAGAAACAGGTTAACTGATAAATCTGATAAGACCAGCCTCTTAGCCAATTTCTTTATGTCCGTGTATACCGAGGAACCACCTTTTGACGAGGACGAATACTACAGTACTGCCACATCTACAAAAAAATAAGCACGGTGTCATTTCCAATGGACACAGTAAGAAAAACTCTGAAACAGCTACAGCCCACTAAATCACCTGGCCCAGATGGTATATCCGCAAAAGTTCTCAATGAACTCACAGACCAGCTGGCCTCTCCGCTCTCCAAGATATTTGAAAGTTTGATGGAGGTGGGGGCTCTGCCTACCGAGTGGAAGATAGCTTACATGACCCCTATCTATAAAGGAGGAGAGAGGACATCACCAAACAGTTTCAGACCAGTCAGCCTCACAAGTATCTGTTGCAAAATGATGGAGAAGATAATCAAAACGGAACTGATGAGGCATCTTGAAGAGAATAACTTGCTAAGCTCATATCAAAATGGATTTCGAAGTGGTCGATCCTGCCCCAAAACATGCTCACATCCATGGAAAGTTGGACAAAATCATTAGAAATGGGTTTGTCAGTCGATGCGGTCTACATTGACTTTAGCAAAGCCTTTGACAGGGTTCCACACAAACGTCTGATCTTTAAGCTCCGTCAAATGGGTGTGACTGGCAACCTACTAAAATGGTTGGCCAACTTTCTCACAGACAGGCGCCAGCGTGTTTGTATCGGAGACGCCAAGTCTCACTGTGAAACCGTTCACGGTTGAGTTCCGCAGGACAGCGTTCTGGGTCCCATTTCGTTTCTGATATACGTAAACGGCTGCCTGGATTGTCTGACATGCGAAAAGGTTATGGTCGCTGACGATTTGATGTAATGGAACTCGATTGAAAAACCGGAAGATACGCGGAAATTACAACAAAACTTAGATCACTTGCAAACATGGTGTGATGAGTGGCTGCTGAACCTTAATTTTAACAAATGCCAAATAATCCGACTGCGGTCTACTTCCAGAAGGATGATAAGGTTTGAATACCAGTACTTCATCAGTGGTCACCAACTCCAGGAGGTAAATATTCTAAAGGACTTAAGTATATGGATAACACCAACTCTCAAACCATCGTCACACTGTGCGAATATCGCAAAGAAAGCTATGTGTATTTAAGGCACAATCAGGAGGTCCTTCGTTAATTTTGACGGAGAGCTTTTTAGGCACGTGTTTGAAACATTTATCCGGCCGGTGTTGGAATATTGCGTTCAGGCATGGCGCCCTTGGATGAAACATTACTACGCTCTGCTGGAGAAAGTTCAACGGAGGGCAACGAAACTAGTCAGAGGATTGAAATGCCTACCCTATGAGCGCCACCTAGCAAGACTTAAAATTTTTCCTCTCTATTATAGGCAATACAGAGGGGATATGATCTTTGTCTTTAAACTGTTCAGAGAAGTTGATTGTGCTCTTCAGATGGTCAACTTTTTTGAATTGGCAAACATGACAATTCTCCGAGGTCACCAATATAAACTGAAAAGAAATCACGCCAAACTTGAAGTGCGGGCCATCTTCTTTTCCCAACGGGTGATTGACGAATGGAACAAATTGCCAGCCTCAGTTGTTCAGGCTGAAAGCGTTGAAATGTTTAAAGAAGACTTTATGCATTTTTACTTGATGAACATATATTTAGTCGACAGCAATGATCGATATACTAAAACGACTATCGCCATGTAACATTTGCTTGTTTTTCTAGCGTCTATCTGTAAATGGGGTTTTCAAAGGCTCTGCCTATCTCCCTTATATATACTGAATTATACTGAATTAAATAATAGCTCAAATATCTCCTAGCTTTCTGTCATTACCCCCGTTATTCTTCCTTATAACCTAAGAAATTCTGCACTGATTATACCTAACTCCTCTCTCCTCCACATGTAAATGCTCTTTTTTATTTGCTTCTATGTATAGCTTTCTTTGGAATAACTTGCCAATTGAAATACGTCGTTTACTAGTCTATCTGCATTTAAGCGAAGACTGGTCCTTTATCTTAACACTGATTCGATTAACCTTTTATTTTCCTCATCTTTTTCCAGTAGCTTTCCCCATGACTCGGAGAAAGGACCATCGGGAATTTAAGTGACCATCTTGAAAGTGTTTTTAATCTAACTCGAGTCCCCAGGAACAATGATGTCTCCTTATACCACCAGTCATTCAAAAAATTAAGTCATTACGACATATACATTTGCTTATAAATAGTCTACAATGCTCCCGTTTCGTTGGAAACTTACTAACCGTCATCAGAATTCAATTCTGGATCCTAAGATGCTGTGGCCTCAAGTTCACTGAAGCCTTTTCGGAAGCTTTTGTTTCATGTGTTTTAGTGATCAATAACGAACCATATCGATGTTTCCTCATCTCATTCTGAAATACTACTGCCGTATTAGCCTACTATACGCTTTACCTTATTTTCCTTAGCAGTTTTTTCTCCTACCGTCTATTCGAAAATGGAGGCCTGTATGAACTCTGCCTCCGTTTTCAAGGAAGGAGTTTTTTCGCTGCGTATTTTCTAGTTCACAGTTAATTTAAAAATATCACATACTATTGCGCTAACAGAACAATTTCTGCCTACATTATTGAACATTGTACATGTTATCTGCACACATTGTGATAATTTTATTTCATTATGCATTTTTGTTTCAATAGTGCTTTCTCGGCGCTTACCAAATCTTAATTCTAAATTTTAAATTCCTTCCTCAGTTCACCATGTCTACTCACCGATACACGTCATTACTGCCGTATCAAAGTTACTACCGTCGATACCTACTGGTAGCAGTCCCTTCCTCAATTCACCATGTCTACTCACCTTCACATGTCATTACTGCCATATCGAAATTATTACCGTCAATACCTACCGTTAACAGTCCCTTCCTCAGTTCACCATGTCTACTCGCCTACATATGCATTTATATTTATTTCAAAGTTATTACAAAATAATTTTTATGTACTGTATGTTTTCCTTGCTTGAAATATATATCGTATTTAAGGGTGGTTTGTACTTGCGTCAATTTCCCTTTTTCGAATTTCATGGCTATTTCTGAGTACAATGGTGGTTAATATATAGGCAGAAAATGTATATGCGGCTTTTCGTTTTGTGTTCGATTGTTTTCAATGCATATTGTTCATTGAATCATTTTCGTATTTCCTGTTTTCTTTGACCTGTGGGAACTGATAAGCTTTTTTCAATTAATTTGCTTACTTTTTTGTAATGCAGCCGTGCGCATTTTGCGATGTCCCTGTGTCAATTTCGCGTTCTTTCCATTGAAGACTTTGTATAGGAGAAGACTTTACGTGACTGTACTTACCACTTATTGCGCCACCAGGATTATAAGGCAGATGTTTGCTCAGATGCCGCTGGATATTGCATTGCCATGCCATGCCTTTTACAATAGGAAATCAGGGCCATGCTACCAAGGAATTACGCACGGTGAACAAAAAATAGAAAAAATTGAGATAATATATCACAGCCATACTGTGGTCATTCGGGTTGTCAGACGTAGTGCCTACTATCACAGTTAAAAATGGACGACCGACTATGGACAGTTTTCTTGGTCAGCAAAATCTGCCGGAGAGCCGCCGTTTATTAGTCCTTCGGACTATAGGTGTACCAGAAGTCGGTTTAATAGCCTGATCTGTGGCAGTGTTTTATGAACGATTCCTGGTTGCAAATGACGTTACTCGTGGTGGCTTGACATGAGGTTGACCGCGGATTTGGAATTTGGGAAGCAATCTATCATTACGTAGCACCAAAATCGGCTGCTTATGTCCAGCTCCGGAGTGTGCACACAAGATATTGCTCACCCGCCTAATAAAACAGCGCCTAACCAGCGAACCCTCGCCTACCTTCCCTTTGTCTTCGTCCACCTCTGCTGAGGAGGATGGCAAACGAACGTGAGAACTAGATGGAGTGCCATTTATGGTTTCGTCGGCGAAAACGTCCAATTTACGAAGCAATTTACAGAAGCACCGTCGTCCACAACTCTTGACTTTCTCAAGAATATTATATATGAACTTCACTACTTAACGGTTCTTCTATGCCTAAGTGAATGGAGACAGTTTGTTATCCAGAACCAAGTCTGCCAAAAACTGGTGATAGGTTGGAGGTTAGGAGACTTCATTTCTTTCAGGAACCAGGAATACTTCTCTGGTAGTCAATCATCTACAGAACCTCACAACGGGCTGAGTGTTGACACCTTTCGCAGCCAAACAGTGTATTATATCGACACACGGTAGCTCCCAATTCGAAAAGAACCGACAACTACACGCGTATAAGCATTCAATATTAGCTTTCACCCCTGGCTATCATCAAGATGCTTGAGGAAAACATCTGACGTATACGTTGACAGACTCTGATTTATTGCTGAAACATGTCTGGGGTGACCATTTTACCAACTCTGATAGAAGTGTTCTTCAGCCCTTTACCTTTCTCAGTAAATTTATTTGGACTGAAGAAAGGTCACCAGAGAGTTTACGCAGTCAGTTAGGCTCAGGTTACGCCTGCACCATTGTTTGAGCACCCTATTAAGACTCTCAGTCTTGTTTTGTCATATTATCACCTGTAGGTGATAACTCGTGCTCTAGCATGGTAAGCCCACGTACACTCACAAGTCAACCAATTTTCCTGGGCATAGGGTCAGAGTCCCGGAAAATTGGTTTGAATGTGCTACATTGTGGCCTTCAACATTGAAATACTCAGAGTTCTCGCAGCATTCTTCACAAAAAATTGCTTAATCATATGTCTTTGCTATACAGCCGCGGACCTTGCATCGGAAGGCCTGCAACACATGGGAAGTACACTTAAAAATAGATATTTAAATTTCAGCAAAAATTCTTCGCCAAGCTCTTATTTTCCGAGCATCCTTGTCAAGGAAAGTTTGCGTTTTTTCTTAGAAGCAGAGCCCATAATTTCCCTTAAATTTTCCTCTACCCATTCAATACTCTTGGTCGTTTCACTCCACATAAACGCATAAATACGGACCACACATGATCATGCTTATCGGTTATCACTATGGGATACAATAAAAACACATGGCGTATAGTTTGGTAGGTGTCATTTATCTGCAGCACCTTTGCATACTGTGTGAACACGCTCTTTAGGGCTGGCGTTGTGAAGCCCATGGCTTTATCCCTTCTTTGCATAAGAGGTAATCAGCGAAAGAGTCACCCTTTATATTTTTAAGGGCCTCCGTCTTGCCCATGGCCAATGGGTCAGTGCACAAAATGCGCCTGCACATGTTTACCAGATCGTTCATTTTGTAATTAATTTCGAAAGAATCTACAGAACTGTTTTTATAAATAAGGCTTACACCTGAAATAAACCTTCAACTCACCGGCAGATGGTCTGATCTTACTTGTCATATTGAGCAAGCCTTGACCAGCTCCCCCCTAAAAACGGTGGAATTCGGGATATGCCCAAACGAGCATCCGGTGGAAGCCATGTTTGTGCACCAGCTTTATTGATTTTAGATGCAGTTCCCCCTCCAAATTCCACTTCCGAGAAGCGTGTCTTGCATCAGAATTTCATGGACATGACACGTTATCATTTAAATAGAAAATAATTACCTTGTCCTCCGATTTGAATTTTCCACAGAGAATGTGCCTGCGTGAACGCACGCAAAGAAGATATATCTATATTTCATCCTACTGTAAGCGACGTGGCTCCCAGACGGCTTATAGCTATGAGAAATAAGGAAGTTGGAATTAGCTTCCTGAAAGTTCCAAAAATGGTTTCGTATTTTCACTTACCTTCTCATAGTCCCTTATGCTGGACATCAATTTATGACTGCTTTTTAAAATACCATTCTGTATAACACACTTAAATTGTGCACACAGAACCAAGGCGTGCTCTTGTGCTATAGCATGTTAGAAACAGGCCACCAAATTAACTTCTAGGGGATGAAGGACTTAACGTATTAAACTCCTGCAGCGTATTCTTTTTGAAAGTTTCATCAGGTCCACATTTTCGGGCGGATTGGCCCTGTTTTTGTGATAAATCTTAAAGGATGATATAATGCACTCGTCCTTCCATCTATGGACTAAATTGAAAAAGCTTCACAACCAGCATGGCTAGGAATATACATTAAATGCACTTCTAAATTCTCATACCTCTTCATCGGAGCCATTACGCAAGCATATTTCCGGCTTGCGTTATCACACTTTTCGGCGTAAGGATATTACAACGGGTAGTTATGAGAGCTCCTCGCCTTAAAATAGTAGCCGGTTGTCTAAAAAATAGACTTATATTGATATCTCTTACTTGACTTAACTTCTTAATTGCTTCCTACAGGTCCCTCGGTGACGGGAAGTATCGAACAAGCAGAATTTCACAGAATTTCACCTATACAACATAAACGGATGCTATCATATCACACAAAAAAGTGCTCACAAATTGCGCTACACCAGCTTTTATAGCACGAAATCACCCAATCATCAGATATCGCGCGGACACCTTCAGCAACAGTTCCGAATTCTCAATTAACTACTCACTTGCATCCAACTGGCAGATAAAAAATAATGTGTATCGAGAAAAATAGTCTTCATCCCACATTTATAATACATTTTCGATTTCCTGTGACAAACACTTACCCGAACTATTTAACTCGCGCTCAGTTCTGCGCGACACACCACCATGCATCAATCTCGAAATCTCTGTGTGCTACGGAGATCAACTACTAAATATTTATTCAATGAAGTGCTGACGCGCTGGGATGAATGCCGAGAACGCACAACCTATTTTTTTAAGGTAAGAAGGAGACACTGATCTCCTCGCAGAAATATTGCTGGTCTTCACCAAGCATAACAAATTGAACCGAGGAGCAGGACGCAATTGACTTGAAAACATCAACCAGCCAGACTTAAAATTGAGCAAGGAAACGTTTAACGTCGATGGACAAGTTATTAAGCTTAACAAAAGAAGAATACTAAAGAAGTCAGTATCAGTATATTTGAGGAAGATTTAGGTGAGTCACCTTTGAATTCCCTATTTGTACATGCGAGTTGTGGTATCAAAAATAGTATCTCGATATGTTGGCGAGGCCAACATAGTTGAAAAAGAGTAGACAGTAAAAAAACTCCCGGTGATATTTAGGAGAAAAAAAAACTGTCGCCCTTGGGGCGGGGGTCCAACGGGGGGCATTGCGGAGGTTACATGAATCAGCCAGATGCTCCCTTGCTGATTTCAGAGTCCGTTGAGGGATTTAAAAGGCGAAAATATAGGCCCAGATCATCCTCGGTCCATTGCGGTTTGAACCAAGGGCGAACGTTCATACATCTCATGGACGACGGCCGCCAGGTCCAGCTGATGCGATCACTCACGGTGGCAACAAGTTGTGCAAATAATTAAGCAGCGAAGACCTCGAGGACCCCAGCATGGGAATTATGGGAGAGTGCAAGACCTCAAATGAAAATAACGAACATAAAGAAATGGTACTTACATATGGCTAGTGGTATCATAAATACTTTATTTGTTGACGTCACTCTTGCAGCTTTCAGTTCGTGTTGTAGCACACACTATTATATCGATCTAACTTTCGCTTAAAAGCCTCCAAGGTGTCTGACAACAACATGTAGAGGAAGACTATTCCAAGCTTCTACTACTCTTTTGGAGAAGAAGTACTTCCAAGTGTCTAGCCTTGCTCCAGTCACACGTAATTTGAGAGGATGACCTCTCAAGTTCGTTGTTGTTGCTAGCTCAAAGAAATCACCTGGGACGAGACAACAGTCCTGGACGCGTAGTATGCGGAATGTTAGTATCAGGTCCCACCGAAGCTGCCTATAGCACAAGGGAAGGAGATTAAGATTCGACAGCCGTGTTTCATAAGGCTGTGAGCCATGTCCAAGGTCAAGTTTTGTTGCTCGCCTTTGGACCATTTCGAGGATGTTGATGTCTTTCGCCGCCCAGGGTCTCCAAGCTTGGATAGCGGACTCCAACTGCGGCCGCACGAATGTTCCGAAGACTTAAGCAAAGCCGTCGGTAGTGAAGGCTGCGAAAGCTCGTTTAACGAGGTATAGAATTGACATGGCTGACCTCGCTACCTTTGCGCAATGTATGGAGGGTTTAAGCGAAGGCGTGATCCAGACTTCCAGGCCCTTTTGACCATCCACCTCTTTCAATGGAATGCCATTCAGACTGTATACCTTACGGTTCGAAGGATTGCTTTTCCCGACTCGTATGATGTTGCACTTGCTATCATTAAATGGCAAGAGCCAGTTATTTGACCATTTCTAGAGTCAATGTAAGTTAACCTGCAATTTCTCCTTGTCAGCCGCAGTTTGAATGACGAGCCAAAGTTTGAGATCATCTGCAAACATGGCAATATCGCAGTCCAGTTCGTTTGCCCAATCGTTGATGTAGACAATGAACAAAATGGAGCTGAGAACAGAGCCTTGAAGAACACCACTCTCAACCTCAATCTTGGTCGACTGTTTGTCGCTGATATGGACAGTTTTTGAGCGGCCAGTTAAGAAGTTTTCTATCCATGTCAGAAGTCTACCTCTTACGTCTATGTGGTTGAGTTTATAAAGAAGGCGGTGGTGCGGCACGCTATCAAAAGCCTTTTTGAAGCGGATATAGACTGCGTGCACCGTTTTTCCTCTATCGACCGCTTCAGTCCAACGTTCTAAACAGAAGAGCAAATTTGTGACGCATGATCTACCTCTACGGAAACCATGCTGGACCTCGGATAGCAGATTGTTATGTTCTAGAAGCTGCATTAGTTGTTGCTTAATTATTTTTTCCATTATTTTGCAGCAAACTGAAGTTAGGCTGACCGGTCGATAATTGTTTGCAGAGAACCGGCTTCCACCCTTATAAAGCGGCTTAATCAATGTGGATTTCCAGTCGGCTGGTAGACTTCCGGTCTTGAAGGATGTTTGGAAAAGCGTAGAGAGTGGTTTTGCCAACTCTCTCGCGAACTCTTTTAACAGCTTGGCAGGTACTTCATCGGGACCCGGAGACTTGGATTCCTTTAAACGCAAAAGTTTCTTGAGGAAAGCAGTCTCGGTGAAATGAACAGTCTATTGTATCCACTTCGAAGCCATTTGATGGGTAATCGAAACTCGTTTCCTTTGTGAAGACCGACTGGAAAAATTTCGAAAGATGATCGGCCTTCGCACTGTCTTCAGTAAGGTCTATGCCTTCGGCGGTCCTCAGTAGGGGTATCGGCTCCTTGTTTCGTGTATTCTGCCTGAGGCAACCGTAAAACTGTTTCGGGTTCACGGTGGCTCGGTTCAGCAAGTCCACTTCGAAAGCCTGTCTTGTTCTAACAATAAGGCCCTTGACCCGATTTCTCTGCATTTTGTACGCATTTAGAGATGCAGGAGTTCCGTCCGTAAGTGATTTTTTCCACAATCTCCGCTTTTTCTTAACTTCAAGTTTTAAGGCATGCGTAAGCCATTGCAGTCTGTTCGTAAAACTTTTTCTAAAAATTGGACAGTGATTTTCCATGAGCCTGTGCTGCATGTCCCGGAACGTTTCCCAGTCCTCGGTTATGTTTCCAAAGAATAAAGGTTCCCACTGAGTGCACATGAGTTTGGCCATCATTCCACCAAAATCGCCTTGCCATATATTCCTTTTGATTGCTGTGGGTCTTGCTGGTAAAGAAAATAGTGAGTACTCCCATAGCAGTACCACGTGGTCACTTTTACCTAGCGGTGGTAGCCATGACACTTTTTCGATGCGGTCCTGCGACTTCGTGAGAACTAGGTCCAAGCAATTGGCTTGTTGTCCTTCGCACACCCTTGTTGGAAAAGTGACGTGCTGTGTGAGAAGTAGCTTTAGCGTCGTGCTCAGAAGAAAACCGTCAAAGGCTAGGTCAGAACTATGTGCGCAGGTAGAGCTCCAGTCGATGTGAGGCACATTAAAGTCACCAATGATCAGGATATCTAACCGTGTAGCAATCGTTATAAGCTCCTCTTCTCGGTGAGCGGCAGGCTGACAGGACATCTAGACTTGATGTACCTGGCACTTTTACGGATAACCATATCGCCTTCGAAGTAGACGCGAGTTTATAAGTATGTCTAAAACTGTAAGTTCGCTTTTCACGTATGTGAGTACGCCGCCTCCTTGACGCTCTTTCCTGTCTTTCCTAAAAAGTTGGTAGCCAGCCATAGTTACCTCTTCGGTAGACCAAGTGTTGGGACCAAGTTTCTGTTACGGAAATTATATCTGGAGATAAATCGCAGACATGAATCTTAAGCTCGTCGAGCTTCGATAATATACTCTGTGCATTAGTGTACAAGAATTTTAGTTTGCGGTTTGCTCGGAAAGTGCTAACAGTCGGGTGCGAGCCCCTGTTTACTGGGACAACTGCGTGGTAATCCGAATGGGCCTCTCCATGGGGAGAAAAATGGACGATGGATTACTTGGTTGTTGTAAATAACCAAATTTGTTTCCCCCACGCTGAGCGGTCATCTTAGTTCGATGACAAGTTGATGGCGTTTTCCGCTCCGCAGGTGAGAAGTCCTGTCGAAAAAAACTCCAGGGTTTGAGTTTGTTAACTTAAAGCGCCTAGACAGAATGAGACTGGCTTCCTGGCTACTGGTCAAGATAACTTTCAGAGGCCTAGGGCGTGTTTATTCGGATTGGCTTTCGGGCCGTTTTTCAAGGCGGAAGGCTTTTTCCAGTTCAATCGACGTATTAGGCTCCAGCATATTGTTCAGGAGTACATGAAAGCGGTTCATGTCTTCAGTATATCGGTCTACGGGAGTGGTTGCTGTTGATTCTGGTGGTCCCTGTATTATGAAACCTTGTTTTCTGTCCGTGGCATTTTTTGTACCAACGACTCTGTCTTCCACTACCCAGTGCGAAGGTTTCACGTTGCGCACTGGTGACGATGGGAGCGGATGCTGATCGGCTATGTGTTGGCTTTGATCCATTTTTTTGGGTTTTGGCGAATTCTACGGGTTCGACGATTTTGAATCGCAGGTGGTTGTTTCGGTTGGGGAATTAAATTCCACTGCTTGTGCTTGGTGTGATTATCTCAGTATTTCCTGTGAAGGACAAGGCAATGGTCAAAGCCCCGTGTTCGCGCTTTTTTGAGGAATCTCTCGAAGTCGGTTGTCCATTGACTTTTTCCTTCTTGGTGTCAGTTTTGCGTTTTGGACGGTTTTTTGGTTTTAGGTGGACTGTTTTTTCCCGGCGCCATTGGTACTTGTTGTTCGGTTACCGTAGAGGCTGTCGAAGTTGTTGTTCGGATACCCTTTGAACGCGTATCAATGGTTTTACTCCTGGTAAGTCGCTCAGTGGACTTCTGAGTTGCATATACTGATTTAGAAGTCCCTTTACCGCAGATTTTACTTGCCTTATCTCATCCTCGAGTTAGTTAAGCTTGATGGACAGTTTCTGCCAGCCTCCACAAATGGCAGTGTCGTCAATAGCGTGCATATTAATTTGAGAGAGCACCGGACACCGTGATGAGGTGGTCTAGTGATTAGCGACAGTCGCCATCGCGATGGTCGTCGTGGGTTCAATTCCGGCTTGCGGGATGACTTTTTAAATTCTCGTTTGGTGACATAAGAATTAACGGTTGGCTAGTTGAAGGTTTACATTTTAGAATTTTTTTAGAATTTATATTTGGTTAGCACCGGGAAGGTAATGTCTAAGCAAACATTAGTAACGAAATAAAGTTATGACAATGTGTGCAGATAAAATGTACAAATTCATAAATTTTCCTGCTATGTCAACAGTTAGCAATGTTTTAAAAATTAATGGTGAACTAGAAAAAAATAGGCAGTGAAAAACTCCTACCATGAAAAATGGAGGCAGAGTTCAATAGGCCTTCATTTTCGAATAGAAGGTAGGAGAAAAAAACTGCTTAGGAAAAAATAGTCAGGTGGTAGAATAGGGTAATACTGCAGTAGCATTTCAGAATGAGATAATGAAACGTCGAGGTGATTCGTTCTTGATCACTTAGGGCGTATGAAACAGAATCTCACGAAAAATGCGTCAATGAACTTAAGTCCTCAGCATCATAGGATCCAGAATTGAATTCTGATGATGGTTAGTATCCAAAGAAACCGCAGCATTTAAGACTGTGGACCACCGAATTTGTACGTCCGAATGACGTCATCGTTTGGAGGACGGGTGATATAAGGAGACATTATAGTTCATGGGCGTCTCCAGGTAGCGTAAATATAGTTTCAAAAGGGTTACTCAAATTCCCGATGGTCCTTTCTCCGTGTCATGGGGAAAGCTACTGGGAAAAGATGAGGAAAATAAAAGGTTAATAGAATCAGTGTTAAGATAAATGTGCAGTCTTCGCTTGAATGCAGATAGACTAGTTAACGACCTTATTTCAATTGGCAAGTTATTCCAAAGAAAAACTATACCTAGAAGCAAAGAAGAGAGAGCGTTTACACGTGGAGGATACAGGGGAGGTATAATTAGTTCAGAATTTCTTAGGTTATAGGGAAGAATAACGGGGTAATGACAGAAAGCTTTGGGAGAGTTGAACTATTATTAAGACGAAAAAGGAGACAAAAAGCCTGCTTCAAGTCTCCTGACCCAAAAGAAATTTTAGCTTCGTTAGCTGGCATCTTGTTGAGTAGGGAAGTAGTTAAAAGAGTCGGATATAGGAGTTTTTTTGTGAAATTTCTTTGAACATTTTCAATTTTTTTGAACGGCTAGATTCGTTCATCAAACCGAAGAAAGGACAGCAAAAATTCAAGAATGGGAAGTACAAACATACGATAAAAGTCTTAATTTAATTTCAGGAAGGTAGAAATTATAAGAAATAAAGCCGCAAATCTGAGCAGCTTTGGCCGTAATTCTATCGGCATGAGGCGAAAGATCTAATTTATTGGTGTAGCTTAAGCCCAAGTCCTTGATGGAGGAACATTCAATCATATGGCAACCTTCAAAGATAAGAGGTTGCGGCAGCCTTACAGGCCCAAAACTCATGTAGCGACACTTAGTAGGTGAGAACTCCATTAGCCATGTGGAGCTCCAGGCCGAAAGAGCGTCTAAGTCTGAATGAATTTGTTCTAGGCACCGTCTAGGTTGTAGAGTTAGAGAAGGAATAAACGCATTTGAGATCATCAGCATAAATAAAAGATTGAGAATGTTTAACTATCGATGAAATATCATTTATATACAGTAAGAACAACAAAGGACCTAATACGGTACCTTGAAGGACACCACTAACAATCGGGGAAGCACTTGAGTATGAGGACCCTACTAAAACTTTTTGTTTTCGATCATTTAGGTATGATCTAATAAAGTCAGTAAGGGGACTACGGAATCCTATGGCTTCTAGTTTCGCTTGATGTCGTTTATGAGGCACCTTATCGAATGCCTTACTAAGATCAAAAATAGATAACTACTACAGATAGATGATCATTACGAAGAGAGGTTAGTAGATTTAGAAAAAGACATGTGGCAGGTTTCACAAGAACGGTCCGGTAAGAAGCCGTGTTGGGAAAAAGTTGATAATTTTATTGCTTATGCAAAAAAATCCGTGATTTGTTTTGCAATTAGTTTTTCGAAGAGTTTAGCAAGAGAGGGCGTTTTATGAACACCGCGATAGTTATGAATGTCCGAGCGGGAACCAGATTTAAAAACTGGTATTATAATAGAAGTTTTCCAATAATCGGGGAAGAAACCATTTTCGAGAAATACTGAGTATAATTTGCTTAGTAAAGGTGGAAAATCCTTTAACTGTTTAATAAGTGAGTTTGGAATGTTATCAGTTCCAACTGAATGTGAATTTTTTAGGTGAGCTATTTCTTTTTTGAATACATGAAGGCGAGAAATTAATAGTTGTTAGAAGCGAATTTGAAAGCAGAGGAATTGTGGGATTGGGGCTAATTTCAGTGGTAAAGTGGTTTGCAAAAAACGAGTTTAACAATTCTGCTTTGCCCAAATCATCTGTAACAAATTTTTTGTTACAGTCGAGTAAGGGCGGAGTTACATTCAGACGCTTAGCCGATGACCGAACATGAAAAGATTTGAGCAACAGATTTGGATGAATTGGCATCACTTAGTGCTCGAGACTCCCTACGCTTATCTCGCGCACGCCTTATTCTCGATGCTAATTCAAATATTTGTGCAATCCTTAAATGAACTGACAAAGAGCTTTTAGATGAATCTTTTAAGTTGCTTTCGTAATTTTGTTAAGTCTGTTCTGGAGAAAAATGCGGAACAGTAGAAGAAGCTGAATTTGAATTAAAAATCTTAAACGGGATAAAGCCTGGACTTTTTCTGTGAGGCTCTGCAAATAGCTCACGGAAAAAGTTTAGATCGTTGATTGAGAATATGCTATGCCAATCTAGAGTGCTTACGAAATTATTTACTGTTTCATGGTTTATGTTAGCAAAGTCGAGGTTATTGCATTTTAACCTCAGGCTTCGTAAGAAGGGGAATTGGAAAAACAACAGTGAATTATTGCATGATCACTTGTAAATAGATCATGATGGAAATTCATAAAGAGAGGGTGAACATCGTTTGTAAAAATTAAATCTAAAATGTTGTCATTTCTAGTAACTGATCTGACCAGTTGGGACATGTTTGTAAAGTTAATAGTATCGACCAATTTCTGATGTTTAGGCGGAGAGGAATTGGCCTGCCAGTCAATGTCTGGCAGATTAAAATCACCTACGATTATTTTGACATCAAACTGAGTGTCTGCAACTTTTTCAAATAGTTCACAGAGCTCGCTTTCATTGCCAGAATAACACGGAGGATTATAGACACAGCCAATTACCGCTTTTTATTGTGCGGGAGGATGACTGAAGCAAAGCATACATTTCCAGAAAAACGACGAAATGTTCAGATGAAAAGGGAAATGTACAAAGGATGACTTAATATAAAGGAGGCAACCACCGCCACGTTTTTTTCAGCGCGGTCTTGTCGGTACGAATTGAAATTATCTATAGCAAGCGTCGAGTCAGAAATAAGAGAGTGAGCCCAGGATTCAGTGATGCACAGCACATCTGGATCAAGCTCAAAGTGCTACTGTTCTAAGCTCAGCCATCTTATTTACAACTGACCTCGCATTGAGTGAAACTAAGCTGAGCGTATTCCTGAGCGGCAGGTTACGCTCATCAGTATTTATAAAAAAAGGATAATTTGGTGGCGGAGAAGAAAACTGGAAAAGAAGAAACGAAAGGTGGGAAACAAAATTGCTCTGGTCTACAATTTGTCGAAATGTTACTGTTAAGAGAACTGAGATTATTGTACAGCGGCATATTTGGATGAAAACCTTGGAAGGGAAGGCCATATTGTGGCGTTTGAAAGAAAGGACGTGGCATAGAAATGAGATTTTGAGGGACGTTAGCAAAAATTGGCGGAAAACGTGCATTTGAAAAAGGAATAATTGATTTCGAAAAACTGGTAGCATAATTAGAAGCTTTAAATATTTGTGGATTTCGGACAATTTTTGGGTTGGGAAAGATGCTAACGTTAGCGTTCGCAGCTGTTGTAGATGCTGACGGGTTAGCAGGTTTCCCATCGGTAATGCCATTGCTGATCTTAAAGCCTGGATTAGCCACAGATATAGATTTACTAGGAGTTTTCTTAGGGTTAGTAGATTTGGCAGGTAAAGCCGGCATGGTTTGCTTGGGATGAGAAAGAAGTGGAGTTGACACAATTTCCCTCAAACCAGAAACAAGGTTAACGGGTGAAGATTCAGCTGGAATCGAAATTCCTGTCGATCCAGAGGGCCGTGGGCTTGCTTTTAGCTACAGGAAAAACCTCTGAGATAACCTTTGGTATTGAAGGTGTAGACCAAGGCTTCTTGTTTGCTAATGAGGGTGAAACCCGACGTTCCATTGGGGTTTTATCCCTACAGATAAACAACCTGTTTTTTTTCAAATATTGAGCTGAGTGCTCATGCCTAGAGAAAATAAGGTCAACTTCAATCGCTGAAAAAAGTTTGACCAAAATAGGAGGGTTTTTACTACGGGAAGATAACCTTTTAGCTTCAGCGACTTTAAAGTTAAAGCCGCACGAGTAAAGGAAGTGAAATGCAACGTCAAGGGGGATTTTACTCTTGGGAACGTTTTTTAAAAGAAAATTGAAACTTCTCTCATGTCGGTCAAGTGACTCAGTACTGACCATGTTTATAAAAGGCTCTAGTTTCACGCATTGTTGAGAAGTGAGTGAAGACAACTTTCCCTCAAAAATTGTACCAAGGATCGTGAAGAGAGAACCATACTTAGACATAAAGGTATTAACGATTTCCAGGGCGTCAAGGTCTAATTTCTTCATGCTTAAGGTGGGTTGTTCTAGTGGAAGTTTTACGCGAAGAGGATGTTTGCGTCTAAGAACTGACTGGGGTTTCATATTGGTTTTAAAATATAAGTACTTTTCAAATCAATAATTCGAAGGAAAATTGTTACTAGTAACGTTTTGCGGAACAGAAGATTTAATATTTAAAGCAAGTCACTGCAAGCAAATATCTGCTAGGTAACGAGTTTAAACTGAAAATAGAATTACCGAAGAGGCTATGCAGGATGAAAAATTATATCAACTGGTATACCAGTTACTACAAATTATTCTTCGCTGGAAATAAGGTAAACTTACAAATTTTCAACTTTATTTCTAGAATTAGCCTTTAGATTCCGTCGTTTTGACGTAAATCTGGGAGAACTTTAATGAGGCTAGGTAGGGTGAAAAAGTTTAAAAACTCTATATTTCTCCCTTTTGCAATTGCAATAACTGCAGGTATGTGCAGCTGATGATGAGGTAGAAGTACAATTAATTGTCAATAATTAAGCTTATATTTTCTACAGGAAACGTAGAAATCAGTTGAAAATTCGAGAATTCACTTATCTTCAAATTTGAACCAACCGCCTTCGACCTTGACTTGGATTACCAGTGGTTTTGTACTAGCTGTATATAAATTATCTACTCCGTCTTTTTTGCAAATTAATGGAATCCCTCGAGCGTTCTTAACTACGCCTGCTAGTAAAAGTTGTTAAAAATATTTGTTATAACGAGTTCCTTGACATAAATATCACAATCAGTTGGATAGAATATGGATAACAACGACTCAGCCTGTTTTGTAGATACTCCTCAGAAAGCCTGACGAGTAGTTAGAGCCCGGATTGAACTGGTATGTTGTGAAGGCCAAGCCAAGATTTCTGGCAGGTTGCTCTATTTAGAGAGCTGTCCTTGTCGAATAAAAGTCCTCAGAAATCCTGGAGAGCCGTTAGAGAATGGATAGGACTGGAAGGTTGTGTTGGCCAAGATTTCCGACAGTGCTCGATTTGGAGAACTCTCCTGGTCAATCTGTGAGGGTATCGAAGGCAACTGGACGGAAGATTCAATTATTTGATTCAAAAATTTGAACCAATTAATGTCTGTGGACAGTTTGTTTCAGTGCAAAGACTCGATTAAAATCGGTCTTCTTGCTGCTAGAAATTTCAAACCGCGCGGCAAACCTCTGATTTAGTCGATATCCTTATCGGTATCGATATCCTTATCCTTATCTCCTTGGTCTGTACCAAGCAGGTTTTATTACTAGATTTAGGTGTCAATTGTGCCGAGAGGGCTTCTGATTTATCAATTTACCGGTGCCTTTCGAGCCATGACTTTTGACCTATCGCACACTTGGTTTTCGAGTTCTAGAAACGACATCTTTGGTGATTCGGCGACATAAAAGTTTTGATTTCGTATGCAGTCCAATTTACACACACTTGCAAACCTTATACATGGCGGACATGTTTTTTGAAAATATTACTGAGGAGTTGCGTGGTCATGTCTATCCTGGCAAACTTCGACTAAAAGAGACGGAATTCATGTTTAAAAATGAGACAACCGGGAAGGTTGAGCACTTCGCAAACACCGACATAATGTCGGCGCAGTGGATTGCCAGAGCGACCGGTCTTTGTCTCAGAGTAAAGCTGAAGAATGATACCGTGCATCGCTACGATGGATTCGGCGAGATCGAGGCTGAGAAGGTCACAACTTTTTTTAAGAAGAATTTTGGCTTGGAACTAGCAAAACGGGAACTCTCTTACAAAGGATTCAACTGGGGTGACATAGTTTTCGAAGGTAACGCAACTGTCTACCCGCTAAATGTATCGCAGGGAATTTAATGGAGTTCAACTGCAAGAACGCTCTGACATTCGATATCCCGCTGAGTAATATTTCCAACGCAGCGGTAAACAAAAATGAGGTCATTTTCGAATTTCATCCAAATGACGACGCTGAGATTTGTCTGTCCGAGATGCGTTTGCATACTCCAGGCACTGAGTCTGAAAAAGAGGGCCTTGCAGGTGCTATATACTCGCGCGTTATGCAAAAAGCAGATATTATTCAGGTATGTTTTTTGTTCTCTTACTGGCCTTTAGGTCACGGGCGATTCACTTGTTGAATTTAAAGAAATGTACTGCCTCCAACCTCGTGGTCGTTACGATGTGAAACTTTACAATACATTTTTGCATCTTCATGGCAAATCTTTTGATTACAAAGTTCCCAAAAGTACTATCATTCGTCTGCTGCTTCTACCGCATCCGGACAATCGTCAGGTCTTCTTCGCCGCGCACGTTGACCCTCCTATAAAACATGGTCAAACACGATACCACATACTCATTATGGTGTTTGACAAAGACAAACACGTTGACATTGAATTAAGTGTCAGTGAAGAATACCTACAAAAGAACTATGAGGGTAAATTAAGTCAGGTTCTCGCGGGCCCCGAATATGAGCTGTTTGCTCGCTTGTGCAAAGTAAGTCCTCTTATCATGACTTTAACTTTTTATTTTAACCTTCTATGTCCTATTTTCGTGTGGTTCGTTAGCGAAGCTTTTGTATTGATGATCATCTTAAGCTGGTCTGCGCCAGTTGTTGGACTAAGCGGCAGTTTTAACTACCATATCCTACTGTGGGTAGTTAGCCCAAACTGATAGTAAATATCTTCATGGCTTTGGTAACTAACTCCTTTGCGGTAGCTTTGAAGTCTTGTTCCGTTTTTTCCTACCAAAATCAGCGAAGCTTAACTACGTCACTGGGGAGTGCTAGAGAGCAAGATTTGTCGGTCTCTTAGAGACCAAAGTACAAAGTAAACGTCCAGTATCTATTTTGTTAGGTTTTCGTAATGTCATTGCGTTTGTAGATAGTTTCTTTTCCTATGCTGTAAGATTCAGTGCCATTTGATAATTAAAATAGCACTACTGAGGAAAAAAGATATTTTTTAACGCCAACTACACGACTTTTATCCCACTTATGTGCGAATGTACTAGAAGTGACTGCCACTCCGATGGCGATGCCGTTGAAAATTGACACAGCAACACCAAACAATCGCTGGAGTTTTTTGAGGTTTGACGTCTCGGGGATGGCATCAATCGTTACGATGATCACGATATGGATCTTGTCTACGAGCTTATCTCGGTCTCTGTCTGCCTGTAAAATAATCTACTGCTTCCATTGATTTGAGCTGCAACCTTGATGCGTCTGAGTGATCTGCACTGGTCTTTAATAGCATTGTTATTCGGTGTTTCCAAGACTCACTCTTTTGTACACGTATTTGTCAGGTACTTTACAACCAGAAGCTCACTGTCCCCGGGTCCTTCAAAGCGAAGAATGGAGGCTCCGCCGTGGCTTGCAGTTACAAGGCATCCGTTGGTCTCCTTTACCCTCTGGAAAGAGGTTTCATATTTGTTCCGCGTCCGCCGGTGTCCATTCGATTTGATGAAATCATTAGTGTCAACTTTTCGAGAGGCACGGGTGCTCTTCGGTCGTTTGATTTTCGAGGTAAGTTTTTTTTCGAACAAAACAATTTTCCGCCCTTTTTAATGGTTCTGGACCAGAATGTAGCTTTTCGCAACGTGTGTTTTGGCCGTACTATGAATATTTGAATGATGCTCAGTCCGGACTGTTTGATGAATATATTTGGCAAACGTAGCTGTTCCTTTTAGCAATTGAACTGCCAACTCGTAAGAGGCCGTATAGTACATTATCATATCAGAGCCACTAAGTAACTTTACCTCACGTCCTTTTGCTTTTTAGATCGAAACCAGGATTGGAATATCCCACACGTTTGTGTCAATTGAGCGTGACGAGTACCACAAATTGTATGACTATGTGACTGAGAAAAAAACTGCGTGTTAAGAACATTGACGATAAGGGTGCAAATGCAAACGAGACCTTAGAGGACGTATGGTCATCCTCTGACGAGCCGCACGACGCCTACCTAGACAAGGTAAAAGCGGAGGGTCGCGTGCGGGCAGAAGCTGCATCCGATGGGACATTTGCTGGGGCTGATTTCGACGATGACGATGAGGAAGACGAGGACTTCAATCCTCCGACAGACTCGGAAGCGTCAGAGGTCGCAGAGGAGTATGATAGTAACGCTGTGTCCTCGTCCGATGACGATGATAATAGTCAGCAATCAGGTTCAGACCAACCAGTTGAGAAAAAGCCGCGCAAGCCTAGGTCCCACACAAAATCCTCTTCTTCTCCAACTAAGAGGAAACCAAGAAGGTGCCTAAAGATCCCAATGCTCCTTCGCGGCCGCAATCGGCCTACATTCTCTGGTTCAATGACAATCGTGCAGACCTTAAACAGAGTCTTGGCGGTTCTGCCAGCGTAACTGACGTAGCCAAAGCTGCCGGAGAGCGCTGGAAAACGCTGGATTCTAGTGTAAAAGCCAAATTCCAGGCACGGGCTGACGAACTGAAGGCCAAGTACGAAATCGAGAAAAAGGCATACGAGGCTAAAATCGCATCGGGAGAGATCGCAGCGCCGGCGAAGCGGCCAACAAAGCCGACTGCGAAGCCGTCTACAAAATCTTCTGCTGGCACCAGTTCTGCGGCCAGCGCGCCTACTGCTTTCAAAAGTGCGGAATATGTTTCTGAGTCGTCTTCCTCATCCAGTGCTGCAGGCAGTGAAGAGAGTGCAGACAGTGGAAGCGAGGGTTCTGCCGGCTCGAGTGACTAATAGGACCCATTTTTTCTCACACATCACCCGGCATTTTTGTATGCTCCCCTATCCTTGTAATCACAAAGACCTCTCCCAAGGCCACTAGAATTTTATGAATACTTTTTTTCCTAACCCCTATATTGTAAAGTTGAGATTTTCTATAAATCGTAAGCGGACAAACGGTCTTCTTTTCGCTGTGGGCCTTGGCGCTCCTTTGCTTTTCATCGTTGCATTTTCGAGGATCACAGTTTACTGTAGTGCCTTAGAAACGAATCTCCTGCGGAAGAGAAATTCCTTGCGACTACCAGAAACAAGCGAATCACGACCCTTTTTATCTGGCACCCATGTTGCGAATGCAAACATCCTGGTAGTTGGGCTGCAACCCGTTAATGCGATCACCCGACGTATTAAAATTAAGCGCCCGTCTTCGTACTTTTTTACCAGTCCGCCTTAGTGTTAGCATTTTATATGTTCTTCCATCAATGCTAGAGGTCTTTAGTTACGTTAGAAACTAGGCTGGTGTAGACTTTAACTGATTGAAGAGCAATCCTAATGGTGCCAACAAATTTTTCAAACATCGTCCAGTGGAAATTCCCTGTTGCATAAGGCTGCACGTAGAATCTGAAAGATATGGTATATTTTGCTGATGTGCTTGTTTGTTTTAAATTCAGAAATACTATTAATGCCCCGATCTGATCACGCGCGATGTTGAACAACTTGCGTAACGCTTCCGCAACAGAAACAATGCAGTCGAGGATTGGGATGCTCATTATGTGTTAGGCTCATGAAGGGTGTCCTGAATGAGGAACTCGCAGTCATGCGAAGTTCACGGATGTCTTTGGTGGATCTTTCCACGTTGACAGATTTGCGGTCCACCAGAGCCCAGACTTGGTGGTTGCTTCAACACCGCCCTTCGGACACCCGATTCTCCCCAGGAAGTTGTACTCCACACAGTGACCACACCGATCATTATCCTTGACTTAAGGGCTTTTACCGAACAAGAGTATATGTATGCTGCAAAATCCGGTAGATCCGTTTTTATTCCTGCTCCCACCTCATTAAAATTCGTACTAATATGATAATATTTACATCAAGGCGCATCTCGAGCTCGAACCCGGACATTAGTCATTCAGCCTCAAGTCAAAAGCCTGTCATTAAACTCGAGGTTATCCAAACCGTGTGCTGGGATATGACCGTCGGACAATTGCTTATGGGCCAAAATCGACCACCCAACTCTGCCTTGTCTCTGTGAGTTTGCGCTCCTACTTATTATTGTCAGTTAACAGTGCATCTGCGGCTTTGGGACTACCAATTGAATGTGACTGGATTCTATTCCACGCAAATTTAGGGTCTTTTTTCTAGCAGGTTTTAGGTGGTGATTCACAGGCCTACCTTGGGCTCCCTTCATTCGATGCTCCCTTTCAGCCAAACCTTCAGGCCTACTCGCCTTGCTTTAACGATGTAACGGTGGTAAATGGCACTTAGTATAACACATTTTGTGCGCTTGATGGAACCGCCCCTATTTGTCCTACCACGGCCTGGTAGGATACTGAAATGGCTAGTCAAGTATAGTTGTGTACTGTAAATTTACCGAAATCATTGGTACTCCATAGTTTGAATTTGCAAAGCTTATAACATGGCTTCTGGGCTCAATCTCTTGGCTGATAAATAGTACATCCAGCAATATATTAACACAGCGAGATCGCAAAAAATTTAACTGAATGAAAATGAATTAACGGCCTTTTTACTTGTCACACGAGGGTGGGGTTTGAAGTGTCCTTTTTATTCATGCAAATATCTATCAACTATCGCCAGCCATTTCGATCAGCACAACATTTCAACCTTTCAACATACCTGCGGTGCTACCCAAAGTGCAGTAACGCCTCCAAAGTCTGCAGGTTCTTGAACTGGCTGTGTAAGTGTTAAAACAGTAGCGTGCTTAATGTAGGTAAAGCTTTTTTTGCTGCGGATATCGGCACCTTCTCATAGTTAAAGTCCTGGCGTCACTCGACTAGGAAATGCATGGCTAGAATTTGCAAATTAATGGATGCCCGTTAGTATGGCGTGATGGATTGGGTAAATACGGGTGGTGAGTCCTTATTTTCCAAAACACAAGCTCTTTATTTGCGAGTGTAAGTGAATAAATTCATATTCCAAGAGCCGGAGTTAGGGTACAACAAATGCCTTGTGTTATTCGGGTTGAAATCAATCTGTCATCTCTTCAGCGTCCGTGGCCGTAAACCAAAAAGGTCTTTTACAGAAAAGTCGGAGCTCGGAAAAAATTATCGCACCGTTTCATAAGGAATTCGAATAAATTTCCCAAGTAATTTTTTTCTGAGACCATTGACATCTTCAAGCAACAAATTTACAGCAATATCTTGAAGAAAGGTGACATATAAGGAAAAATCTACGTTTCCAGGCATGAGTTATAGTAGTGGCCGCGCTTGCTAATCGTAGGTCTAAGGCTATCTTTAAGCGTCTGCAGGGAGGTGATGCAGCGTTGGACGACCTCCAGGGTAGCAGACACTATTTTATTTTATTTATTTATTGCCAGTTTACAGGCAAGGTCAAAAAAATATATACAGTAGAGGGTCAAGCTGACAGTGAAATAACTCCTGATCGTTGTTTCAGGTGCTTTCAGGAGACAAAACTGCAGCTTATTGAGTAATTAAAGTTCTGGACAGGGACGCGTTAACACAGGTGCCCGGTGAAGAGCTTCTCCATTCAGTGTTACGGATCCGGTATTCTGCACCAGCAGGTATGTCGGCGAGCGGCTGTTCGCTGTCGACTGATAAATAAACCGTTTGAGGTCTGCAGAGCCAGCAATATTGCCCTCAGCATGAAGTCAGGCACAGGATTCAGAGTCCGTGAACGCCATCAGAACCGAAGAGAGCTTCCACAGAGTCAGCACCCAAAAAGTTTTGGAAGGTGTCCTGAATGTAGAAAACTAGTGACGGTTCGCGTAAACAAGGGATAGCTTTGCTGAATTTTGATACATTTAGGTAGCTTATTCCAGATTGCTATAGCGTTTACCGAAAAAACTGTCGGTATCTAACTGTGCGTGCCAAAGGAAGAAATAAAAATACATCTCGATGACTTTTGTGCCGAGAGTGGTCGAGGTGCCTCAGAGATGTAAGGGGGTTAAATGTACGACTGTTTAGAAGTTTAAACAGTAAAAATAGTCCCTTCTGTAATCTGCGAAGCCACAGCAGGTCAAGGCTTGTAAGCTCACAGCGTTGTTGGTAGGACAGGTTTCTGTGTTCTGAATAGAAAACTCTTTTTTGTAAAGAAGTGCTGGTCTGATTCTATCTTCTTTCATTCACTAGCGTGCAGAAGGCTAAATATAAACGAGTAGTATTCCAGACTAGGCCTAACATACATTTTATAGAGGCTGATTCTAATGTTGACAGTTTTAAAATTCCTGAGAATAAACCCAGTAGTTTGGCGTGCTTTCGAGACAATCAGGGCGCAGTGCTCTGACAGATTAAGACTACTAGAATATGATATGCCCAGATCCTTTATAACTCCGGGCGCATTTAGATCGTAACCGCCTATGCTTAGGTGGGGCTGATGGTTGTCGCCAATAACCATAACGGAGCACTTTTGCCAAGAAAGTGAGAGGCGCCATGTGCGACACCACTGAGCGAAGGCCTGAAGATCCTTTTTTAAGAGCTCAAGCACGATGTTGCGATCAACCGGTTTATATCGATAGGCAACTTTTAAATCGTCAGCGTACATAAAGGGCCTACCATACTGAAAACAATCAGGAACATCGTTGACAAAGAGGCAAAATAGAAGCAGGCCGAGCACGCTGCCCTGAATAACTCTGCTCCTCACATGCGTGGGGTTGGAGATAACATCAGAAATTTTAACCCGTTGTGCGCGAGCATTCAAATAGGAAAATAGTAAGTTCAGAAGCTTGTTACCTATGCCGAAGGAGGCAAGTTTCAGCAGTAGGAGATCATGGTCAACACGATCAAAAACCTTAGTGAAATCGAAGTAAACGGTGTAAATTGCAAAGCCGCTGTCTCTAGATTGTAGCACATGATCAAAGAAAGAGAGCTGGCAAGTATCACAAGACCGTTTTTTGAGAAAACCATGCTGAGCCGCATTAAGTAGGTTATTCTCTCTTAGGTGACGCATAATCTTGTCTTTGATCAAGGTCTCGAAGATCTTCGAGACTGCTGGTAGTGTATTTATTGGCTTAAAGTCGTCAAATGACGTAGGTCGGCCGTGTTTGGGAATAGGCAATATGTGCGATTCCTTCCATAAAATAGGGAAAGTTTCACTTTCAAGAGCAAGATTAAATATCTTATAGAGAAGGGACGGAAATATATCGCTGGCATCCGCCTTTAGAACGCTGACCGGGACGCCATCTGGTCCTGTACTGTAAGATTGACGAAAACGCCGAATAGCTACGGTCACGTCCCAGAGGGTAAAAGTTATGGTTTCGAGGACGTTACCGGTCCAAACCCGGATGTTAGGAAAGGGGGCGACAGTATGTTCTCTAAACGTTCTAGACAAGAAAGCGTTGAAGCTATCAGCAGTCAACTTAGCATCAGCTATTGGGTTTCCTAAGGCGTCTCGAAGTACGGGGTGCTGCGTTTTTCTCTGCGCTTTTACTGTGCGCGAAAAGAGCTTCGCAACATTTAACGAAGGGTTTTCGGCAAAGATAACCTCATCGGCTTGTCGTTTTTCGTCAGACAGCCTCTTAGCCTCTTCAAAGATTTGTTGGATCAAGGGCAGGACGGAGGTGTCGTTTTGAAGATGAAAACGATTGGGAGTCTACGCAGTCTACGGCGGAATGATAAAGTGAGGTAGACTTCATCCTTGACATTAAGTTTTTTCTTACGGGGAACAAAACGAGAAATGAGTGGACCTAGAACTTTGTAAAAAGTATCAGTACAAACATTCACATCCGAACATACAAAAAGTCAGTTCAGTCGCGGGAATTTATGTGTGTTAGCAATTCCCTCATATTTGCTGATCTGAAATCACGGAAAAAAAGCTATATTTTTTGGAAAACGTTTCAGCAGCCTCTAGTTCTAGTGTAGAAAGAACTATAGTATGATCAGAATTCCCAAGTGGATCTAAAGGTGACACTGACGATGGCTGACAACATCTACAAAAAAATAAGATCAAGTATGTTTGATCCTCGGGTGGGAAAAATCAACTACCTGGTCCCACATGCCTATATCTATGGCCTCAAGTAGGTCTTCGAACTTTGCAGGACCGGAAGTTGGAAACCAGTGAATTTCAGGAAGATTGAAGTCACCTGCAATCAAGCAGTACTTCAGATTTAAGTCAGCTGCGGCGTGAAATTCCAGCGAGAGACAAAGATCGTAATCCTCGCTGGCATTGGGTGGGCGATAGACACTACCAACGAGTAAAGAGTAGTTATCTTTTAGAACTACTTGGAGCCAACAGCTCTCCTCTACCGCGGTAAATTGGCAATAGTCCAATGGAAAAAATGTAAGTGGTTGCCTAACATAGATACAGCTTCCTCCGCCACGGCCCTCGTGTTTATCATTCTGAATGTAAGCTTAGCCTACAATAGAGAGTTCGGAGTCGAATACACAGGGGGTTGCTCATGTCTCTGTAACTATTACAATATCGGGCGGTGGATGAAAACCAGAGTCTGGAGCAAAGGCATCTTATTAAGCAGAGATCTGGCATTGAGGACGATTAGTTTAAGCGGGCACGTTTTTGGTTTCTGAAACGGGACAGTTAGGCTGTCAGGGTGACTGCCTTCGGCCAAAGAAATGCTCTTTTCACTTGAACTATCTATCCATCCCTTATTTTGGCATTTGCCTCGCCATTGGTCTTTGGTGTTTCCAGTTCTATTATAAGCTGTCGCATTTTCAATTTCGCTCTTTGAATATGTAATTACATGGGACAACTTTCTGGTAAGTAAACCACTGGAAAGAATCGTTAAACACAACCTCAAGCGGGCATGTATGGATATAATAAGAAAGTGGAGTTTGAAGCACACGAAATCTATGTTACGTTAAATAAATGGATAGAATTGCAAAAGCGGGATATAAAGATGCAGGTGAATGCATGTCCAACGATCCATCTGGACTGGCAGGTGGTCCCGTCATAGATGCCGGTGGAGTTTACAGCACTGTCGGCAGCTGTGGGGAAAGTTCGTGGAATGTGCTGACGGTAGAGGGTATGAGCAGCGAGCGAGAGTGGGAGTGAAGGGGTGTCAGCGGTGGGGGAGGGAACACCAGCCACCTTATCTGACACAGAATCCAACCATTCTCATGTTGAATCCGAGCCAAAGCAAACTGTTTAATTTGTGGTGCGTTGCAGTGGATCATCGCTGACTAGACTTCCTCACCCTGCCGTGACACATTGATCGATGACTCAGAAAGTAAGTAAAGGTGTGGGCTTCTGCCCATCACCCGAAAGCAACAGTTCGTCCGTCGCAAACGATGACATCCACGGTGTGTCCTACAGAGGAACGGTGACCTGCTTGTGGATTATTTTACAAGGAGTCAGGCCTGTAGTGACCCAACTCCGTGTGCATGTTGCAATGCTGAACCTCTCGCGACTACTTGCACGTCCGCACCAGTGACGGTCAATCCGAGCTGTCCGAACCAGCCAATCACCTTCAAGGCTGACTCACATGACTTCACTGGATGCCCTGTGATGACTCCACACGGTCTCACACTTGGGCGTCACTCTCGCGGCGGCCGAACGTGCCCCCGTCCGGCAGTTAAGTTTTTCTAAGCCATTATCCGCTAGTGCTGTACAGAATACACTTTCCTCCGAATTGGCGTCCAACTTCTTCTATTCTCATACAGAAACGGGCTAGAAGATCGTAGTGACAATGGTTTTCATAAGAAATTAAACGGCTGCGATAGGCCTGCGCAGCATCTCCTGCACCACCACCCCCACCCCTTCTAGCTCACGCAACTCGCTCCGATAGCTAGAAGACCAGAAGTGTTGGCGAAGCTAAACAACCCGTCCATGTGCGCCGACTGCAGGTAGAGGCTTCTATGAGGGTGGCTTGCGTATCACATCATCTAGTTTTATAGTGTCAAAGTTAAGCAGGAGCAATTGAAGCCTCTCTATCAGTCCTCCCGTTACTGCAGACTACTTGTACGAAGACAGAATTATACCCTCGGCTGGAAAAGTTTTAACTTACGACTCATAGAGCGTTAGGATAGATGCAAGCACGTCAAATGTATTAAAATGAGGAATGCGCTTTTTTCTTCTGGTGTTCGCCTCACTCTCTCTTTCCATTTCCATACAGCAGTCGCCTGTCTCGGCCTGTCAACCAAAAAGTGATGCGATTGGGCTGAAAAATTTGAGCAGCCCGTCTGTTAATGCCTCAATCAATTCATGTCAGGGGCTACGCTAGAGGACGTGCTCCTAACTTACGTACAGCGTGCCTTTCCTTACAGGCAAGGTTCGACCGCCATACAGACGATGACAAAGTCGACGGCAAGAGAGTTTTATCGTAGGCTGCAGGGAGGTGTTTATACGTGTTGTGGAGTGGTTTCATGCAGCCTAGGGGTGCGTGGGCGGCTCGAGGGTGCTGTGATAATGGGATCTTGATTGCGGTCTTTTACGTAAAATTTTCCTAGCGGTGTATCAGGCAGAGAAGGCCCATGCGATGACCGAGTGTCCGGGGTAGTGTGGATGGGTGGGAGAAGACTAACGTGTATGTGTAGGGATTCTTAGCGCTGGTTCACCGGTCTGGGTGGGATGGATTTGCTGCTGACCGTCACGGCCGTTGTGTGATTTAAATGTACTATGACAGTCAAGAACAGGGTTGGGCAGTGGCAACTGAACTGGCGGTATTTTGTTAGTGGTGGTGACGCTAAGGGTGTTTTGAGCTTAGAGGCGGGTTGGCCATGTTGATACTTCACTGGGTCCGAAGATGTCTCATGAGGCCGGTCCGTGGCCGGAATGTCGGTCGATAGTGTGGACACAGTAGCAGGGATTGGGCGCTTGCGCCACTGGTATGTAGCCCTCGAGACTTACCGACCGCGCTCTTTGCATTGACAGCGATTATTCGCTTGGCATAAACTATATCAGCCTTCACGGCGGTGCACCATGCCTGCCGATCTTGAGTGAGGTCAGCTTTGATTTGCAGGTCACTGGTGGAGGTCTTCAGAGTGTCCTTGTAACGACCTTCGTTCGTCTTATCTGCGATCTTCAACGTGTGATGTTAATTTTGAGTAGCAAATGTAATATATGCCCTTGCATTATTGAGAGGATGTTTGGAGGGCCAAAGTAATAGAGTGAAAGTTTTACTTATCCTGATTATACAGTCCGTTGGGTACCGTTTGACGTGATTTAACGAACCGGACGCTTTTTGTTACAATTCATGGCAGAAAAGAACGAGAAACTGACGTGATTAAGGCCATCTCACTGGAATGTTTCACCAGTTGATCGAAGGTAACAGACACCCATTGATGAACGCTCACTGATGGCTTACGAAACTCACTTGTCCTGTTTTGCCTTAGGGTCCACTCTCGAACCCCGTCAGCAGCCGCACAGCGACTAGTTATATAGGCAAAGGGATGAGTGCTCACCAACGGGGGTTGCGTATGGCTGGCTGACGATGGCTAATGAGCCAGAAATGGCCATTCCAGTCTCTTTTGTCTTTACCTGCAATGTCCATCTGCTTATGATAGTAGCCGCTGTGCGGCTGTTAGCGGGGCTCGAGAGTGAGCCCCAGGGCAGAACAGGACGGGTGATTTCCGTAAACGATCGTTGAGTGTTCAAAGAATATAAATGTGTGCTCCATCATGTGGTTTGGAAACACAGAATGCAAGTGTAATGACAGTTCCGGGTTAAAATTATTCGGACATTAAGTATGTGTTTTAAACCGAAATATACACCTTCCAGTACAAAAGTTTAAGAAGACGTAATTTACTAACGATGTACTGCATGAAAGAATATTTTTGTGCATACTTTCTGTTAAGTATGCTTGAATTTATAAAGAACATGGAAATCAAAGCAAAAACTCATGCTACATAAATATTGGTTTTCACCACGTGTATTTTGCAGACGGCTAAAAAGAAGTTCATTCAAAAGATAACGTCATGAAGTGGTTGAATTATCTTGCTTTTTATGCTGCACAATAATTAATAGTACAACCGTACTTAGGTAATATTTTCGAATAGGAAACAAATTTCCAAATTTAAGTTGACAGTTAACGAGATAGTAAATCTACCGTAGATGAGAAGGAGAAGGTGGGGGAAGAGGACAGGGTCTAATATCGAACCCTGCATGTTAACGCTTTCTGCTAATACCCATTCAGATGTTGTGGTAGCAACAATTATTTTTTACAGCCTGGATGACAGGAAATTTTTATCCATTAAAAAATATTGCCATGGGTGATGGTGGCCATGGGTGAGGGACCACAGCGAAAAGTTGTGCTCGGCAGCACATACTAGGTTCCGCTGCTCCAGCTTTGTCATCAAATGTCTTTTACTAAGTCTTCCCATGACCTTGCATAAAATGCTGCTTAAAATAATGGAATGGTAATTTTTTGGCTGCAGTCTAGACCCTCCTTAGTAGATCGGGGAGATAAAGGCTGTTTTACATTTCTCCAATAGTTTCTCTTGTTCGAAAGAATTTTAGAATATCATGAATACAGGCTCGCAGAATACGTTGACCAATTCTCAAGGACAAATGAACGACTTCTATCTTGATCAGGTGACTTTGAATTAGTCAGAGTAAGTCTGCCCTTACGATGTGCGCGAGAATTAAGAAGTATCTTCAAGTGCAAACGGTATCGAATCCTTTTGTTGTTCAGGGTGCGAAAGAGGAGAAGGAAGATTCGTTTCTTAAGTGAAGGCCGACTGAAAGAAATTAGAGAGGATTGATGCTTCCGTTTGGTCATCCGTCCTTATTACCCTCTGTTAGAAGCTCAGCGGCGAAATCAGCTCACAATTTCCCTGTTTTGTTGTGTAGCTACCTTTTCAGGATCTTAGGACGTTCTAAAGGGTGTTGCGGTATTTTAGCTCATACTCCTTCAAAGTCTATTTGCCTCAGGTGTATGGACATTCTATTGTCGCTTTTATTGCTGCTAGTGTTCAATGCTCCCCTTTAGTTGAAAATGCATACACTCTTATTTCGTATTTTTAAGGCTATCGGAAATTCCACATTGGCAGTCGCTCAGTTCCTTTCGTTTGAGTGGAAGATTGGAATTAATAATTATTTTAATTAATTATTTTTAATTAATAATTATTTTAACCAATGAACTAAAGATACTCCAGTATTCGTCAACTGTTTCCCGCAATGTGGTCATCCATGATATTGATAAGGCTTGCGCTCGCATACTGTAGAACTGTCATTTCCAGATGTTTGTTTCTCACTTTTATGATAAGTTAGACTGGACGAACCTGTAATATTCGACGCGTATTAGTTAAATCAAAAATTTGGTATCCTAAAGTAACACAAACGTCAAATCCGAACACAAATCGGAGCTGGGCTTTCGATGCGGTACTATTCAAAAATAATCATAAATAAATAAGTGGATACTAGTATACAACAGATGATCCGACTGAAGTTCAACGCCCGACTGCGGAAAACAAAATGTAAGATCACAAGCGTGGGTTGTACGCGCGTATGTAGCGGCCGAGGACGTTGAGGTTGACACTCACACGGCTTAATAGGTCACCTGGAATAGCCTTTCGGTTATGTAACGCTGGACAGAGCCGTTAGACACCACATTAAGCCCGCATATGGACACAGTAAAAAACGAGTCTGAAGCGTAGGTTAAGGGCAAAGGCGAGTGGATAAATTTTTAAAGATAAGACAAGATTTGATGTTTTAACCATATTTATTGACAATAGCAGTAAATTTTCGATTAATTCCCGTTTTAAAAAAGTATGTTTAACTGCCCGTATTATTTTCGCCTAACTTAATAGACATTTAGATAAATTAGTTGCACTGTGCGCAACTCTTACTGTTTGAATACGAGCCCAGCCGTCATTTTATATTTACTGCAGAAAGTAAGCTGCTGTATTAGGCTTTCACGCCTACTGTTATACATTATTAACTCCGTATCTCTATTAATTAAATCAAATTCTGTCGAGTGGTTTACAATGTCCTGGAAGAGACTTGCAAAAAGACGCGAACTTGCAGCCTCCCCTCCATCCTTGAGTACTAGAATCGTAGAAGGAGATGTATCTGGCGCCTGCGCAAATTCGCAGCCTTCTCCAGATATCATAAATTCTAGAATTCCTTTGGTTCTCCTTAAACCTATTGAGTATCTGTTCTCTCAAGCGTACACCTAGTCCTGTAATAATCAGTCTTCGTCTGACGAAATAATAGATCTGCTACATGGAACTATGACTAGTACCTCCGCTAGAATTATCCAACAAGCCTTTAAAGTCATTGGAGTCATCAGCTCCGAAACTAAGGAACGGATAAAACGTAAGTATAACTTTATGTTGGCTAATATTCCAAATCATATATGCTATCGATGGTGCATCTGTTCCTGCAAAGCTGTGGTTTGGCGTTCAGAGTCGCGCGCGCTAAGCGGCTGTGCTCGGTCAGTTGTAATGCCCTCAATGTTATTTACTCTCTTTTCCTTGATTGAGGTCAACTTCATACTGTCAAAGAAGATTAGTAGAGAATTTGTTCCGGGAAAACAGTGCTTCAATCGTAGAGAATTCTGTTGAAAATGGCATTGCTCAGTTTCCCTTGATCTCACTCCAATGCAGAGGAAACGGAAAGATTTTAAACTGTCGAAAAACAATGCAGAAATACCTACTGTTGTTATGTTAAACAGGTCGCGTCCAATGTCATCTACGGCCCCGTCGTCTGAATCCTTAGTAAACTCTGCACGGAAGGTGACTATCATTGATATCGAGGGATTTCAAGACAACAATACGTCTTTTATTCCCACACCCATACCAAGTCCACCAGTAACTCCTAGAAAACCAAAGCAGATTGTTAGCTCAAATGCAAGTATAACTAAGGTCTCAGCCACTTTAAAATCGAAGAATACGAGCTTCCATACGGAAAAATCCCCCGGTATGTGCGCCTGCTACCCCAGAAAACACACCAACACCCCTAACTTGCATCTAAAAATATCCACCAGATCTCATATCGAGGCTGTTGAACCAAATATTCCAGAATTCTCGTGTAGGAATGGTGCTCCTGTTACCTTCACAGCAGTGCGCTACCTACCCTGCAGTGGTCCTACTGGACTAGTAGACTCACCTGATACTGTGTAACCTCAATGGGAATACATTGCAGTAGCATACCCATTGGTTTCCTCGACAAGCTCCAAAAGTTAGCAATGATGCTCAGTTTCCCGTCCATCATTTCTTCCTCCATATCATACTCATCTTTACTCATATCGGGCGCTTGCTATGCAACAACTTTTTTCCCAGAACCGGACGAGAGCACCCATTCCTGTGTTCAGCGGCCCGTCATACACTGAACAACTTAGCTGCCCTCCCTCAAAAACAACCACCTTGCCTACTTAAACTTCTCGTTCTTAATGCTAGATCCTGGCTCAATAAAATGCCTCTGCTCCAGACTCCGGTCTTCTTTCACTGTCCAGATATTGTTATAGTAACTGAAAAATGGGCAAAACCTTCCGTAGCCGACTCCGACCTCTATCTTCAAGGTTATACTTATGATCAAAATGATCGCCACGACAGTAGTGGTGGGGAAATCTGTACCTATGTTAAGCAAACACTTGCATTTCTGTCATTAGACCATCCAAAATTTACTGCGGTTGAAGAGCGCTGTTGGCGTCAAATTGCTTTATAGAATAAGTAATCTTTACTCGTTGGTTGCGCCTATCCCCCCCACCAATGCCAGTGAGGATTACGATCTCTCTCTCTCTCTCTCACGGACATTTAATGTCGTGGCTGACTGAAACTTTTAGGTATTTCTTGATTGCAGGTGACACCAAGCTTCCTGAAGTTTGATAGTTTTCACCTTCCGGCCCTATGAAGTTTGAAGACTTACTCGAGTCCGTAGATATCGGTATGTGGAACCAGGCTGTCAACTTCCAACCCGAGGATCGAGCATACTTGATGAAAGATTCTGCGGAGATTGTCTGGCGATGATAGTATCATCTTGAGGCCCACTTGGGAGGTTAGAACACGACATCGTTGTTTCTACACTAAAATTCGAAACAAGTGAAACCTTTGCCAAAAATATAGCTTTTTCTTTTTTCCGATCAGCACTTTTGGCATAATTATTGATAAATCTCAATACCCATGACTGGTTTGATTTCTTTCTATATGAGGATGTGAATACTAGTACTTATATACTATACGAAGTTTTAAATAAATCAATTAATTGTATTAAGGCCCAGAGGGCACCATCATAACAAACTAGGTATCGTGGTATAAATAAATACAAGGTGGATAATTGCTGCACAATTTTAGCAGCCAAATAAACAGCAGAAATGAGTAGTATGATAGGCATATCCGATTCACAACGATTTACTATTTTTAAAACGATTGTCAAAAATCTTTGGCTTATACGATGAACTAGAAAAGAAGCAGTGAAAAAACTCCTACGGTTAAATTTGGGGTGGAGCTCGGCGAGCCGCCAATTTAAAAAAAAAACCAGGAGAAAAACTGCTTCTCTTAACAATTATAGCTAGAGTTGATGGGATTGGTACGATGAAATGGGATAGAATTGTGATGTTGCAGACAACGTATGAGGGTTCGGAACTCTCCTTGTCAGGTGAGAGATAATATAACAGTCAGAGCTACTGTTTATAACCACCGTGGAGGTGAGAGAGTAGGAACTCATCGTAGACAACACGGTCGAAAGGAAGATGGGAAAGTAGAGGTCATGAGCTCATCATCGAGATGTGACCTTGCTGACTGAATAGTTCACCAATAAAGAGGCGAAACCATCAGAACCCGCCACGATCATCAACAGATCCCAGAGACCATCGTCAGGGTTGCAAAATCTGAGTCCACTTATTTATCGTTTTTTCCTCTAAGAAAATAATTCATGGCATGGATGAGGTTTATCTCCTCTAAAAATTTCGGCAGGGAGGATTCCATTTACGAAACGAAATTTCCGTTCGATCCTTGATTCGACGTATCATTGAGCAGGCTACGAGGCTGTTCTAAGAAAAGCGGCTAGCCGATGAGGTCAAATTATCGGAAAACCGTTCGTTAAATGTCGCGAAACGTTTTCCATGCACAGTCAGAACCCATAGGAAAACACGGAACCCCGACCTTCGAGACGACCTTCGAAATCCCATAGTTGATGGCAAGATGACAGCTGATAGCTTAAGCATTTTCATGTCCATAATATTTATTGAAAATTCAACCGCTTCCCTTCCGACCATACGGGGTGTAACCGGTGCCGTCCTCGAAACCATGACGTTAGCCGTCTGAGACGTAACCGTGGCCATTAGACGTTTTCTTTAATCTCAGTGTCCTGGACCGGATGTCGTCCCGGTCAGTATTATAAAGGTGGATGCTAATGACTTTTTCCCGTCTCTTCTGTGCCAGATATTTAATGTAGCTCTGGAAAGTGAAACCTTTCCCAGTGTATGGATGGAATCGCACATTATGCCTATACCCAATAACGGCCAAGCTACGTCATTTGACGACTTTTGGTCAATCAACACATTTTCTGCAGCTTCGAAAATCTTGGAGAACTTACTCAAGGAAAAGATGATGAATCACTTAACCGAGAATAACCTACTGAGTGCGGCCCAGCATGGGCTCCTCATAATAAAGTCTTGTAACACCTATCAGCTCGCTTTCTTTGATCATGTTCTAAAATCTCGGTACAATTGTTTTGCACTTTGCAAGGTCTATTTCGATATCACTAAGGCTTTTGATCTTGTCGATCATGGTCATCTTCTCTTGAAACTTTAACCTATCGATATATATGGAAAAATTTGGAACTTAAAATCTTCCTACTTGGACTCTTGCACAAAACATGTTAAGATCTCAAATGTTATCTCCAACGCCGCATGTGTTAAGATTTCATGTATTCAGGGAAGTGTGCTTGGCCCGCTCTTATTTTGCCTTTTGCCAATGATGTACCAGGTTAGTTTCAGAATGCAGTCCCTTTAGGCATGCTGAGGATTTAAAAGTTACCTATCAGTACAAGCCGGCAGACCGCAACATCGTGCTGGAACTCTTTAAAAACGATCTTGAGGCCTTTGCTCAGTGGTGTTACACATAGCGCCTTTCCCTTTTTTGGCAAAAATGCTCCATTAGGGTTTTGACGACGACCATCAGCCTCAACTAAGCATAATCAGTCAATACCTAAATGTGCTTGGAGTTATTATGGATATGGACATATCATATTCCAACGGTCTTAATTTTTGAGAGCACTATGACGACCGTTTGAGAGCATTGAAAGGTCCTTAACGTTGAACCTTTTTTGCCCCTTATCAACTTTCAAATTTATAGCTATCAGTACAATAAAGTCCAATTAGTCGGCCGACAGCACACCGGAATCGACTGCACTCGCATCTGATTGGAAGTGATTATCCCTTCAAATCGACCGCAGACGTTTCTATCTCTGTCAAATGAAATTTCATTCCAGATTATTCTCGATCCCAAAAATGCTTGCCATGAAACATTCATATGCATTCTGTATTACTGTTTTTTCTCATTCTGACATTATTAACCCTTGGAAGGCAGTTTTTTTCCAATTAAATCAAACTCCCCATTTCGAACACTGCTGTCTAAGCATACAACCAAAACAAAGGTAAAGTGTTAACTGAAAAGATGAGTTTGTTTTAGATTTTCCTGTGTTCCAAGGAAATTGACGATGCCCAATAAACACTATATCAATAAATATATTTATTTTTTGAAGGGCTCTGATTAGCTGCAAACCATACAGAACTATCACGTTTATCGTTCCAAAATTTTAAAATATTGTTCTTCAACTTCAACTTTATATAATGTATGTGAATCCCGGCCTAGAATACTGTTCGTTTCTATTTAGCCTTTTGCGCGCTTATGAACAGAAGAAAATAGAATAGATGCAGTATTTTTGCCAAAAGAATTTTATCGTCGGAGCACCGAAATCTGATGTATCAACAACGCACATTAGCTCGCATAGGTAATTATCATCAGTTTTATAGGTAAAAGTCACAGAAATGTGGAATAAACTACCCCAGAATATAGGAATTCTGCAAACTTAGTCTGTAAGAGAACTTTTACTAACTTTCTGCATTCAGAACAGCTTCTAGGAATTCTGGGTGCCAATACGGTCGAATCTATCTTCCGGCTCGACAGAGTGCATGGCATCTGAGCCCGATCCCAGGTCTTATCTGGAGGGTGACTGCGCTGTCGCTTCAGCTGTCAACCAGTGAATTCTTCGGCAAAAAAGCGAGCAATAATTTGCGGAGGCACTCTGCCTGGTGCGGAATCCCGGTTCCCTAAAAGGCGAAAAAACTGTGAACACACCGCACTTGTGCTATCCCTTCCTGGTTAAAAACTGCTATGATCCCCCCGGCAGCAGTTTTTTCTCCCAAATAACATAAAGCTAGGAAAAACACTAATAACTTCCTAACTTAAGGAGATTTGTCTTCACTGATAGCCTGATCCCCACTGAATATTTCCCTTGAAATTGCATGTAAACCGGTAGTAAATACAATAATTTATTTATTTGATCTGTTAAGGTCGGTAAACGGCAGCATAACAAAAATAAAGTAGTGTGATAAAAAGAATAGTTAGGTATTGTACAAACAATCCATTTTTAGTGGGAGAAGGTCACGTTATATCAGTTAGACGCCGGTAGGGATTGCAGCGCTATCAGCAATTGCGGGCGAGGGTCGTGATGGTGCTGACGATAGGGGTACGTTTATCGAAGCGAGAGCGAAAGCAGGGTCGATTTCAACGTTGGGCCTGCGATATAAGTTCTGTACCTTGTCAAGCCTTGGTTTAACGACTTGTAACCTTTACGACTTCGGATATTGATTATGAAATGAGGCACAGCCAACTACTAATTTTAATCCACACAACGCATATTTGTGCGTCAGTGAACGCACTGGGTGTGTATTTGTGTGTGTATGTATCCGCCTTCGCCCTCTCCCATCTCCGGTCTTCTTGACTTTCTCATGACACCGGGCTCAGGTGGGGGGAGGAGGAGATAGTGTGGTAGATGCAGCGCAAGTCTAATATCACTTTAAACTATATCACGCGCAAGTCACCGTCCCTGCACCACCCTTCCGTGGAGCATACAGTGGACATCGTCAAAATCGACGGTCGAACTATCCTGTGTTTGCATAAATGGGCCACTTGGTAGATTCGTTGGACCAACATGGGGGCCCCAGCAGGGCACGCAGGCGTTATGCGGGTTGCGCTCCCATAACAAATTCCGAACATGAGGCATTTGGTGGCTCACCTACGGGTGGCTAGGACCTAGGGGCCCCGGCCGCGCCACCACCTGCGCCCTCTCCTATCCCCGGTCTTCTTGACTCTGTCTTGACACCGGGCATAGTAGGGAGAGGAGGAGAGAGTGCGGTTGATGCAGCGCAAGTCTACCATCACTTAAACTAATCCGCGTGCAAGTCACCGTCCCCGCACCACCATGGTGTGGACCGTACGGTGGATATCGTGGGACTACGACGGTTGAAATGTGAAACCTTGTAAAGTTGGCTTTCTCTGCTTTTGATAAAAACTGCTTCGATAAAATATTTTAAACCTTCTTTTCGACCACAATTGGAATTCGCTATCGAAGATAGAATACCCTGGAACACGAAGGCAGTCAGTATCCTCAAAAAGGTTCAAAGGCATGAAACCAAATTTGTGTTGGAGAGGGCTCATTACCCTACGAAACACGGCTGTCTTATCTTGACCTCTTTCTCTTGAGTTATAGGCAGGTACGAGGTGACCTGGTAAGAGTATTCCGTGCCATGCGTGATCTGGACTTCAGCCTTGTATCTAGAGATTTCTTTAAGTTAGCAAAAACCATGAAATTGAGCGGTCATCTATTAAACTTGCGTGTGACTGAAGCCAGACTGTACAAACGAACGTTCTTCTTCTCTACCCGAGTGGTCGAATCTGGGAATGTTCTGCCTCTGGATGTCGTTATATCTTCTTCCGTCGATGTTTTTAGAGAAAGCTGGATCGGTATAGCAGTACCCACTAATGTACGACCCAATATATTTAGTTTTGTCCCATTTTAAAACGACTTATTGCTATAATATTGCTTGCCATATTTCCGTGCCATTGTTAATGGAATTTTTTACTATATCAAATTCATCGCATATGCTTTCAGACATCAAGCCTCTCACTCACGAGCTGCTTGCAAATAGACTATTTCAAGAACTTGTGAATACGCTTCTCACTATATGAGAGTAGTCTTTTATTTTTCCTATTTTGAATAGCCGACGGTGGCTTGTTTTCCACATGTAAACAACCACTTTGTTGAATTTTCCTTATTTATCAATGTTTTATCTTACTCGCTTTGTAAAAAATAGGGAGTCCAAAGGCATTCGCCTATCTTTCTCTTAATAAACTAAACTGAACCCTAACAATAAAGTTATACGAATATCGCCCATCACAACAAGTACAATACGATATTATACGGTCGAGAGATCTTGTATATTAAGCGCATTCTCCTTATCGCGGGCAACCAAAAACGTATCGACAACTTCATCACTGTCTTTCCTTAGCAGAAGAAAATAGAATCAGTATAGTATTTTTTCCGACAAGATTGTTATCCTCAGACTATTGTAAGTTGACGTATTAAAAATGTTGTTGGCTTTCTAGTCAAATCCTTTGTAGGTTCGGCGATTTAAAAAGAGAAGTTTTTGCTGTTTAAGCTTTTAAGCAGTCGTATTCTTAAACGCCTTACTACTTTAAAACATCTTGACAACAATCGGTACAACAGTCACCACGATGAATTATTCTTTTTGCCAGCCATTATTTTCTGGAATAAGGTACACAGGATTGCAAACTTTCTGCAAAATTATTATTTATTTAAGTGAACTATCACTCATTTTCTGCATGAAGAATATTTTTCACAAATTTTGGGTGCTAACGCCATAGAGTTGATTTTCCGTGGTCTCTGATCTATCCATCTCGTCCCATCTCGAGCGAAATGGTGTCGAAACTGCAGCCCTCAACCCAGTGGGTACATACTTCAGCCGACAGAGAGCAACTGTTTACCAATGCATCTTTGTCTGGTATAGGAAGGAAAGGGAATTCAATGAAACGAATTGAGGCTGAAAGTGTCTGTTCCCTTTGCCAAATATTCCCATTTCTGCATTTCCGTCATTCCACGGGCTGTTTTTTTCTCCTGAATAACCCCAACTACTCGAAAGCGTTAGCAGCAGTATTTAGTCGTTAGGAATTTTGCTACATCCAGTTCAATACATAGTGCTTTAAATGTAATTTTTTATTTCGTGTTTTGAATGACACATAATGTAAGAGTACTTTTTATGCTGCAATCCAGATAAAATGTTGATCAAATGTATCCGGTGGATCAAAATCTATCCAACCTTTCCAGTCGATATTGGGGTCGTTAGTCTCCAAAAATACGGACTTCCTTGTCCAAGTAGGTCTTCCTCATTGGGGTCCTCATTTTCATCCAAGACCCCCTATTGTAAGCGGTGTCTTTCAAGGTACCGTGCTAGGCCCTCTTTTGTTTTGCTTTACATTAAGGATATTTCATCAGCAGTTAAACAATCTCCGTCTTTTATTTATGCGGACAAACTTAAATGCGTATATTCTTCTCTAAATCTTCATCGCAATGACGCTTAGAAGAAACCCATGCACATTTGCTTGCTCTTTTCCCGTGGAGCTCAACGTGACAAATGGAATTCTCAACTTCTAAGTGTCGTTACATGTGCTTCGGGCTTGACAGACTACCACATCCAGTTATGTTTCAAGGCACCCCTATGACTGAATGTCTCCTTATCTAGGACTTAGGTTAAAGCTACACTTATAATTTAAATCTGTCGCCTCATGCCGATAGAATTATGGCCAAAGCTGCCCAGATTTGTGGCTTTATCTCTTATAATTTCTATCTTCGTGAAATTAAATTAAGACTTTATCAAATGTTTGTCCTTCCCATTCTTCAACATTACTGTCCATTTTTGATTTAATGACCGCATCTAGCCGTTCTAAAATTGAAATGGTCCAAAGGCATTTTACTCGAAAACTCTTACCTCCGACACATTCAAATATCTCCTACTCGACCAGGAGCCAGCAAACTAACCTAAAATTTCAATGGGTTCGGAGGCTGGAAGTTGGCCTCTGCCTCCTTTATTGCCTTAGTAATAGGTCAAATATTTCCCAATTTCCATTCCTTAAACCGTTAGTCGTCCGTCAAACCAACATAATTCTTCGTTTGATTATGCCACCTCCAAAAAAACTGTCCACAAAACTGTGTTAAGTCCGCATCGTTCGCATTCCACGTCATCCACTCGGTTCTCAGCTGTTCAATCTTATAAGCTTATCAATACCCCGGTCAAGTCTAAGTATGCTCCTTAATTAAGTTTCAAAATATCCTTAGCAATTTTCCCAACCAAACAACTTCTCAAGCTTCCCAATTAATTAACTCTACCCCTTATGGTAACAGTTTTCGAAAGCCATTTGTTCCAATTTCAAATCTTATCCCCCCCTTATTATTCCAATATTCCTCAAAATCCTATTTAAAGGCCGTCTCCTTTTTTACTTACGCAGAAAATAGCCTTCGTCTCAATGGATACCACCCAAATATGTTTCTCTACAATAATCCTAATTTAGTTAGCAGTAACAGCTCAGCAAATTGTAGGCCACAGTAATTTTACCTTCCACCCCCACCTTTTTCCCTAAAATTTACCTCCCCACCACCAAGCCTTCCTTTTTCATAAACACTAATGAGCGTATCCCGCGTTCAACAAATACGCTTAGTATAGTTTCCTTCAACGCGATGTCAGTCGCGAAGAAGATGACTGAGCTTAGAACTGTACCTTTCGAGTTTGACGCAAATATTATGTGCATCAGAGAATCTTGGGTTCATGCTCTTATATCAAACTCAAAGCTCGCTTTAGAAAATTTATTTTATATTGACATGATTGCATATAAAACGTGGTGTAAGTTATCTTCTTTACGTTAAATCGTCTCTTGTACGTTCCCCTTACGAGCTTAACATTTATTCGTTGTCCGAAAATACTTTATCTCGTTTCAGTCATCCTCCTGCACAAGTAAAATCCATAATTGGCGGTGTCTATAATCCATCTTGTTATGCCGGCAGTGAAAGCCAGCTGCCTGCGAGGGCTCTAAAGTGAGCTCTAGGGCACAACGTAACATCCATGTTCCGTTGCCACATCGGCGAACACGTCCCTATCATAATTCATAGACCCGATCACAAACCGACAAAACAACGGTCTCGCGGCTCAATGGTAGAGTGTTACACTCAATGACCAAAGGTCGCGGGTTCGAATCTCGGGTGATGCACACCCGGTATTGGGTATGACTGGTTGATGACGGCTAATAAGCCAGAAATGGCCATTCCGACCTCCCTAGTCTTTTTTTCGGTTCCCTTTTATCCTCGTTTTCCCAAACTGCATTGCAACTGCCTGCGAGGGCTCTAAAGTAAGCCCCAGGGCAGAACGGAACATCCATGTTCCTAAGCCAGATCGGTGAACACCTCTCTGCCCATATTCATAGATCCAGTTACAAACCGATTAAACAACGGGCCCGATGCGTAACGGTAGGGTGTTACACTCAATGACCAAAGGTCGCGGGTTCGAATCTCGGGTGATCCGAACCCGGGATTTGGTACGACTGGTTGATGACGGCTTATAAGCCAGAAATGGCCATTCCGATCTCCTTGTCTTTGTCGGTTGCACTTTATCATCGTTTTCCCCAAGTTGCCAGGCAACTGTCTGCGAGGGCTCTAAAGTGATCTCCAGGGCAAAAAGGAACATCCAATTTTTTACCCAGATCGGCGAACACCTCCCAATCATAATTCATAGACGCGATTACGAACCGAAAAAACAACGGGCCCGTGGCTCAATAATAGATAGTTACAATCTCGGGTGATCCACACCAGGGATATGGTATGACTGGCTGATGACGGCTAATAAGCCAAAAATGGCCATTCATGTCTCCTCTTGTCTTTTTCTTCGGTTCCCCTTTATCATCGTTTTTCCTAACTGCTTTGCAACTGCCTGCGAGGGCTCTAAAGTAAGCTCTAGGGCACAAAGGATCATCCATGTTCCTAAGCCTGATCGGCGAACACCTCTCTGTCCATATTCATAGAGCCGATCACAAACCGATAAAACAACGGGCCCGTGGCTCAATGGTAGATTGTTAAACTCAATGACCAAAGTTTGCAGGTTCGAATCTCGGGTGATCCAAACCCGGGATTGGGTATGACTGGTTGATGACGGCTCATAAGCTAGAAATGGCCATTCCGGTCTCCCGTGTCTTTTTCTTCCGTTCCCCTTTATCATCGTTTTCCCAAACTGCTTTGCAACTGCCTTTTAGGGCTCTAAATTGAGCTCCAGGGCACAACGGAACATCCGTGTTCCTTAGCCTGATCCGCGAACACCTCCCTGTCAATATTCATAGACCCGATCACAAACCGATAAAACAACGGGCCCGTGGCTCAATGGAAGAGTGTTACACTCAATGAGCAAAGGACGCGGGTTTGCATCTCTGAAGATTTTAACCCGGGATTGGGTACGACTGGTTGGGGAAGGCTAATAAGCCAAAAATGGCCATTCCAACCTCCCTTGTCTTTGTCGGTTCCATCTTATCATCACATTCCCCAAGTTGCTTTGCAACTGCCTGCGAGGGCTCTAAAGTCAGCTCCATGGCAGAACGGAACATCCACGTTCGTTAGCCAGATCGGCGAACACCCCCCTATCATCATTCATAGACCCGGTCACAAACCGACAAAACAACGGGCCCGTTGGTCTATGATAGAGTGTAACACTCAATGACCAAAGTTCGCGTGTTAGAATCACGGATGATCCACACCCGGGATTGGGTATGACTGGTTGATGGCGGCTCATAAGCCAGAAATGGGCATTCCGGTCTCCCTTGTCTTTGTTGGTTTCACCTTATCATCGTATTCCCCAAGTTGCTATGCAACTGCCTGCGAGGGCTCTTAAGTGAGCTCCAGGTCACAAGGGAACATCCATGTTCCGTTGCCACATCGGCATACACCCCCTGTCATAATTCATAGATCCGATTACAAACCGATTAAACAACGGGCCCGATGCGTAACGGTAGGGTGTTACACTCAATGACCAAAGGTCGCGGGTTCGAATCTCGGGTGATCCGAACCCGGGATTGGGTACGACTGGTTGATGACGGCTAATAAGCCAGAAATGGCCATTCCGATCTCCTTGTCTTTGTCGGTTGCATCTTATCATCGTATTCCCCAAGTTGCTATGCAACAGCCTGTGAGGGCTCTAAATTGATCTCCAGGGCACAATGGAACATCCATGTTCATAAGCCTGATCGGCGAACACCTCCACATCATAATTCATAGACGCGATCACAAACCGACAAAACAACGGGACCGTGCCTCAAGGGTAGAGTGTTAAAACCCATGACCGAATGTCGCGTTTTCGAATCTCGGCAGCTCTACACCCGGGATATGGTATGACTGGCTGATGATGGCTTATAAGCCAAAAATGGCCATTCATGTCTCCCTTGTTTTTTTTTGGTTCCACCTTATCATCGTTTTCCCAAGGTTGCTATGCAACTGACTGTGAGGGCTCTTAATTGAGCTCCATGGCAGAACGGAACATCCACGTTCCTTAGCCAGATCGGCGAACACCTCCCTATCATAATTCATAGACCCGATTACAAACCGAGAAAAAAACGGGCCCGTGGCTCAATTGCAGAGTGTTACACTCAATGACCAAAGGTCACGTGTTCCAATCTCGGGTGATCCACACCCGGGATTGGGAATGACTGGTTGATGACGGCTCCTGAGACAGAAATGGCCATTCCGGTCTACCTTGTCTTTTTTCGGTTACACCTTATCATTATATTACCCAAGTTGCTATGCAACAGCCTGCGAGGGCTCTAAATTGATCTCCAGGGCACAATGGAACATCCATGTTCATTAGCCTGATCGGCGAACACCTCCCCATCATAATTCATAGACGCGATCACAAACCGACAAAACAACGGGACCGTTGCTCTATGATAGAGTTTAACACTCAATGACCAAAGGTCGCGTGTTAGAATCTCGGGTGATCCACACCCGGGATTGGGTACGACTGTTTGTTGAAGGCTAATAAGCCAGAAATGGCCATTCCGACTCCCCTTGTCTTTTGTCGGTTGCATCTTATCATCACATTCCCCAAGTTGCTATGCAACTGCCTGCGAGGGCTCTAAATGGAGCTTCAGGGCACAATGGAACATCCATGTTCATTAGCCAGATCGGCGAACAACTCCTATCATTATTCATAGACCCGATTACAAACCGAGAAAAACGGGCTCGTGGCTCAATGGTAGATTGTTACACTCAATAAACAAAGGGTCGCGGGTTCGAATCTTGGCAAATCTACACCCGGGATTGGGTATGACTGGCTGATGACGGCTAATAAGACAGAAATGACCATTCCGACCTCCCTTATCTTTGTTGGTTCCACCTTATCATCGTATTCCCAAGACGCTTTTCACCATCCTACGAGGGCTTTAAAGTGAGCTCCAAGGCACAATGGAACATCCATGTTCGGTTGCGATAACGGCATACACCTCCCCATCATAATCGATAAACGCGATCACAAACCGACAAAACAATGGGACCGTGCCTCAATGGTAGAGTGTTAAAACCCAATGACCAAAGGTCGCGTTTTCGAATATCGGCAGATCTACACCCGCGATATGGTATGACTGGCTAATGACGGCTTATAAACAAAAATGGTCATTCATGTCTCCCTTGTCTTTTTTGGTTCCACTTTATCATCGTTTTCCCAAGGTTGCTATGCAACTGACCGTGAGGGCTCTAAATTGAGCTCCAGGGCACAACGGAACATCCATGTTCCTTAGCAAGATCGGCGAACACCTCCCTGTCAATATTCATAGACCCGATCACCAACCGATAAAACAACGGGCTCGTAGCTCAATGGTAGATTGTAACACTCAATGAACAAAGGTCGCGGGTTCGAATCTTGGCAAATCTACACCCGGGATTGGGTATGACTGGCTGATGACGGCTAATAAGACAGAAATGACCATTCGGACCTCTCTTGTCTTTGTCGGTTCCATCTTATCATCGCATTTCCCAAGTTGCTTTGCAACTGCCTGCTAGGGCTCCAAAGTCAGCTCCATGGCAGAACGGAACATCCACGTTCTTTAGCCAGATCGGCGAACACCTCCCTATCATAATTCATTGAACGATCACAAACTGACCAAACAACGGGTCCGTGGCTAAATGGTAGATTCTTACACTCTATGACAAAAGGTCGCGGGTTTGAATCTCGGGTGAACCACACCCGGGATTGGAAATGACTGGTTGATGACGGCTCATGAGCCAGAAATGGCCATTCCGGACTCCCTTGTCTTTGTCGGTTCCACCTTATCATCGTATTCCCCAAGATGCTATGCAACTGACTGTTAGGGCTCTAAATTGAGCTCCAGGGCACAACGGACATCCATGTTCCTTAGCCAGATCGGCGAACACCTCCCTATCATAATTCATAGACCCGATCACAAACCGACAAATCAACGGTTTCCTTGCCCAAAGTTTGAGTCGTACACTCAATTACCAAAGGTCGCGTGTTCCAATCTCGGGTGATCTTCAGCCGGGATTGGATATGACTGGGTGATGACGGCTAATAAGACAGAAATGGCCTTTCCGACCTCCCATGTCTTTGTCGGTTCCATCTTATCATCGCATTCCCCAAGTTGCTTTGCAACTGCCTGCGAGGGCTCTAAAGTCAGCTCCATGGCAGAAGGGAACATACACGTTCTTTAGCCAGATCGGCGAACACCTCACTATCATAATTCATAGACCTGATCACAAACCGACAAAACAACGGGACCGTTTCCCAAATTTTGTGTCTAACACTCAATGAACAAAGGTCGCGGGTTCGAATCTCGGCAGATCTACAGCCGGGATTGGATATGACTGGCTGATGACGGCTAATAAGACAGGAATAGCCATTCAAACATCCCCTGTCTTTTTCGGTTCCATCTTATCATCGCATTCCTTAAGTTGCTTTGCAACTGCCTGCGAGGGCTCTTAAGTCAGCTTCATGGCAGAACGGAACATCCACGTTCTTTAGCCAGATCGGTGAATACCTCCCTATTATAATTTATAGACCCGATCACAAACCGATAAAACAACGGGCCTGTGGCTCAATGGTAGAGTCTTAAACTCAATGACAAAAGGTCGCGGGTTCGATTCTCGCCAGATCTGCACCCCGGATTGGGTATAACTGGTTGATGACGGCTAATAAGCCAGAAATGGCCATTCCAGTCTCCCTTGTCTTTTTTGGTTCCACCTTATCATCATTTTTCCCAAGTTGCTTTGCAACTGCCTGCGAGGGCTCTAAAGGGAGCTCCAGGGCACTAGGGAACATCTATGTTCCTTAACCACATCGGCAAACACCTCCCTATCATAATTCATAGACCCGATCACAAACCGATAAAACAACGGGCCCGTGGCTCAATGGTATTGTGTTACACTCCATGACGAAAAGTCGTGGTTTCGAATCTCGGGTGATCCACACCCGGGATTGGGTTTTGACGGGTTGATGACGGCTAATAAGCCAGAAATGGCCATTCATGTCTCCCTTGTTTTTTTGGTTCCACCTTATCATCGTTTTCCCAAGGTTGCTATGCAACTGACTGTGAGGGCTCTTAATTGAGCTCCATGGCAGAACGGAACATCCACGTTCCTTAGCCAGATCGGCGAACACCTCCCTATCATAATTCATAGACCCGATTACAAACCGAGAAAAAAACGGGCCCGTGGCTCAATTGCAGAGTGTTACACTCAATGACCAAAGGTCACGTGTTCCAATCTCGGGTGATCCACACCCGGGATTGGGAATGACTGGTTGATGACGGCTCCTGAGACAGAAATGGCCATTCCGGTCTACCTTGTCTTTTTTCGGTTACACCTTATCATTATATTACCCAAGTTGCTATGCAACAGCCTGCGAGGGCTCTAAATTGATCTCCAGGGCACAATGGAACATCCATGTTCATTAGCCTGATCGGCGAACACCTCCCCATCATAATTCATAGACGCGATCACAAACCGACAAAACAACGGGACCGTTGCTCTATGATAGAGTTTAACACTCAATGACCAAAGGTCGCGTGTTAGAATCTCGGGTGATCCACACCCGGGATTGGGTACGACTGTTTGTTGAAGGCTAATAAGCCAGAAATGGCCATTCCGACTCCCTTGTCTTTGTCGGTTGCATCTTATCATCACATTCCCCAAGTTGCTATGCAACTGCCTGCGAGGGCTCTAAATGGAGCTTCAGGGCACAATGGAACATCCATGTTCATTAGCCAGATCGGCGAACAACTCCTATCATTATTCATAGACCCGATTACAAACCGAGAAAAAAACGGGCTCGTGGCTCAATGGTAGATTGTTACACTCAATAAACAAAGGTCGCGGGTTCGAATCTTGGCAAATCTACACCCGGGATTGGGTATGACTGGCTGATGACGGCTAATAAGACAGAAATGACCATTCCGACCTCCCTTATCTTTGTTGGTTCCACCTTATCATCGTATTCCCAAGACGCTTTTCACCATCCTACGAGGGCTTTAAAGTGAGCTCCAAGGCACAATGGAACATCCATGTTCGGTTGCGATAACGGCATACACCTCCCCATCATAATCGATAAACGCGATCACAAACCGACAAAACAATGGGACCGTGCCTCAATGGTAGAGTGTTAAAACCCAATGACCAAAGGTCGCGTTTTCGAATATCGGCAGATCTACACCCGCGATATGGTATGACTGGCTAATGACGGCTTATAAACAAAAATGGTCATTCATGTCTCCCTTGTCTTTTTTGGTTCCACTTTATCATCGTTTTCCCAAGGTTGCTATGCAACTGACCGTGAGGGCTCTAAATTGAGCTCCAGGGCACAACGGAACATCCATGTTCCTTAGCAAGATCGGCGAACACCTCCCTGTCAATATTCATAGACCCGATCACCAACCGATAAAACAACGGGCTCGTAGCTCAATGGTAGATTGTAACACTCAATGAACAAAGGTCGCGGGTTCGAATCTTGGCAAATCTACACCCGGGATTGGGTATGACTGGCTGATGACGGCTAATAAGACAGAAATGACCATTCGGACCTCTCTTGTCTTTGTCGGTTCCATCTTATCATCGCATTTCCCAAGTTGCTTTGCAACTGCCTGCTAGGGCTCCAAAGTCAGCTCCATGGCAGAACGGAACATCCACGTTCTTTAGCCAGATCGGCGAACACCTCCCTATCATAATTCATTGAACGATCACAAACTGACCAAACAACGGGTCCGTGGCTAAATGGTAGATTCTTACACTGTATGACAAAAGGTCGCGGGTTTGAATCTCGGGTGAACCACACCCGGGATTGGAAATGACTGGTTGATGACGGCTCATGAGCCAGAAATGGCCATTCCGGACTCCCTTGTCTTTGTCGGTTCCACCTTATCATCGTATTCCCCAAGATGCTATGCAACTGACTGTTAGGGCTCTAAATTGAGCTCCAGGGCACAACGGACATCCATGTTCCTTAGCCAGATCGGCGAACACCTCCCTATCATAATTCATAGACCCGATCACAAACCGACAAATCAACGGTTTCCTTGCCCAAAGTTTGAGTCGTACACTCAATTACCAAAGGTCGCGTGTTCCAATCTCGGGTGATCTTCAGCCGGGATTGGATATGACTGGGTGATGACGGCTAATAAGACAGAAATGGCCTTTCCGACCTCCCATGTCTTTGTCGGTTCCATCTTATCATCGCATTCCCCAAGTTGCTTTGCAACTGCCTGCGAGGGCTCTAAAGTCAGCTCCATGGCAGAAGGGAACATACACGTTCTTTAGCCAGATCGGCGAACACCTCACTATCATAATTCATAGACCTGATCACAAACCCGACAAAACAACGGGACCGTTTCCCCAAATTTTGTGTCTAACACTCAATGAACAAAAGGTCGCGGGTTCGAATCTCGGCAGATCTACAGCCGGGATTGATATGACTGGCTGATGACGGCTAATAAGACAGGAATAGCCATTCAAACATCCCCTGTCTTTTCGGTTCCATCTTATCATCGCATTCCTTAAGTTGCTTTTGCAACTGCCTGCGAGGGCTCTTAAGTCAGCTTCATGGCAGAACGGAACATCCACGTTCTTTAGCCAGATCGGTGAATACCTCCCTATTATAATTTATAGACCCGATCACAAAACCGATAAAACAACGGGCCTGTGGCTCAATGGTAGAGTCTTAAACTCAATGACAAAAGGTCGCGGGTTCGATTCTCGCCAGATCTGCACCCCGGATTGGGTATAACTGGTTGATGACGGCTAATAAGCCAGAAATGGCCATTCCAGTCTCCCCTTTGTCTTTTTGGTTCCACCTTATCATCATTTTTTTCCCAAGTTGCTTTTGCAACTGCCTGCGAGGGCTCTAAAAGGGAGCTCCAGGGCACTAGGGAACATCTATGTTCCTTAACCACATCGGCAAACACCTCCCTATCATAATTCATAGACCCGATCACAAACCGATAAAACAACGGGCCCGTGGCTCAATGGTATTGTGTTACACTCCATGACGAAAAAAGTCGGGTTTTCGAATCTCGGGTGATCCACACCCGGGATTGGGTTTTGACGGGTTGATGACGGCTAATAAGCCAGAAATGGCCATTCATGTCTCCCTTTGTTTTTTGGTTCCACCTTATCATCGTTTTCCCAAGGTTGCTATGCAACTGACTGCGAGGGCTCTTAATTGAGCTCCATGGCAGAACGGAACATCCACGTTCTTAGCCAGACGGCGAACACCTCACTATCATAATCCATAGACCCGATTACAAACCGAGAAAAACGGGCCCGTGGCTCAATTGCAGAGTGTTACACTCAATGACCAAAAGGTCGCAGTTCGAAAACCTCGAGTGATCCTCACCCGGGATTGGGAATGACTGGGTTGATGACGGCTCCTGAGCCAGAAATGGCCATTCCGGTCTACCTTTGTCTTTTTCGGTTCCACCTTTATCATTATATTACCCAAGTTGCTATGCGACTGCCTAGCGAGGGCTCTAAAGTGATCTCAAGGCACAATGGAACATACATGTTCCTTAGCCAGATCGGTGAACACCTCACCATCATAATTCATAGTCCCGATCGCAAACACGACAAAACACGCCTGTGGCTCAATGGTAGAGTGTTAACACTCCAATGACTCAAAGGTCGCGGGTTCGAATCTCGGGTGATCTCACACCCGGGATTGGGTATGACTGGTTGATGACGGCTAATAAGCCAGAAATGGCCATTCCGACTCCCTTTGTCTTTTGTCGGTTCCATCTTATCATCACATTCCCCAGTTGCTATGCGACTGCCTGCGAGGGCTCTAAAGTGGAGCTTCAGGGCACAATGGAACATCCATGTTCATTAGCCAGATCGGCGAACACCTCACTATCATAATTCATAGACCCGATACAAACCGAGAAAACGGGCTCGTGGCTCAATGGTAGAGTGTAGCACTCAATAAACAAAGGTCGCGGGTTCGAATCTTGGCAGATCTACACCCGGGATTGGGTATGACTGGCTGATGACGGCTAATAAGCCAGAAAATGACCATTCCGACCTCACTCTTATCTTTGTTGGTTCCACCTTATCATCGTATTCCCAAGACGCTTTTCACCATCCTGCGAGGGCTTTAAAGTGAGCTCAAGGCACAATGGAACATCCATGTTCGGTTGCCAGATCGGTGAATACCTCCCCATCATAATCGATAAACGCGATCACAAACCGACGAAAACAATGGGACCGTGCCTCAATAGTAGAGTGTTAAAACCCAAATGACCAAAGGCTCGCGTTTTCCGAATATCGGCAGATCCTACACCCGCGATATAAGGTATGACTGACTATGACGGCTATATAAGCAGAAAATGGTCATTCTATGTCTCCCTTGTCTTCTTTTTGGTTCCACCTTTATCATCGTTTTTCCCCAAGGTTGCTATGCAACTGACCGCGAGGGCTCCTAAGATTGAGCTCCAGGGCACAACGGAACATACATGTTCCTTAGCAAGATCGGCGAACACCTCCCATGTCATATCTTGTATTCCGATCCACCAACCGATAAAACAAGCGAGGCCCAGCAGGCTCAATGGTAGAGTGTTACACTCAATGAACAAAGGTCGCGGGTTCGAATCTTGGGCAGATCTACACCGGGATTGTGCTATGACTGGCTGATGACGGCTAATAAGACAGAAATGACCATTCCGGACCTCTCTTGTCTCTTTGTCGGTTCCATCGTTTATCATCGCATTTCCCAAAGCTGATGCGAACTGCTCAAGGGCTCCGAAAAGTCAGCTCCATGGCAGAACGGAACATCCACGTTCCTTTAGCCAGATCGCGAACACCTCCCTATCATAATTCATTGAACGATCACAAAACTGACCACAACAACGGGTCCGTGGCTAAATGGTAGATTCTTACACTGTACGACAAAGGTCGCGGGTTTGAATCTCGCGTGAACCACACCCGGGATTGAAATATGACTGCATTGATGACGGCTCATGAGCTGTGAAATGGCCATTCCGCTCCCCTTGTCTCTTTCGTCGGTTCCACCTTATCATCGTATCCTCCAAGATGCTATGCGACTGAGCGTCGAGGGCTCTTACATGAGCTCCAGGGCACAACGGACATACATGTACCTGCGGTAGCCAGATCGGCGAACACCTCCCTATCATAATTCATAGACCCGATCACAACCGACAATCAACGGTTTCCTTTGCCCAAAGTTTGAGAGCCGTACACCCAATAGCAATACGTAACTGAACGAAGCAATAACA
>WEDG01003275.1:0-27076 GCA_017591395.1 Schistocephalus solidus | reverse complement strand
CGTCTATAATGTTTTATTGCAGTCATTATTTAATAAACGGAATAGTTTCTGCATACACATTTAAAGACATATATTTGTCTTTGGAGGTGGCGCAAACGAACTCCTTCACAACTTTTATAAGATTTACTTCAGTAGAAAGATAATCAATTTTGTAAGTTTTTTATCCGAAATAGCAGATATGCAGTTACTTTTACTGGCAATACGCACTGGCTAAATGGATTGTTTCAAGAAAAAATTTAAAAGCAACCGAGTAGAATAAAGCTTTAGTCGTTGATTTCAATAAGCAGCCCGTTTATTTCTAAGCAATACTTAAAAGTATGTCGTGCCTCCAAACACTATCGTGGATAAAATTGAACGCATGGCTGTGCAGCTGCACAGGGATTTTCCAACGTTCTCTTAGCTGCCGTTCATTGCGCTCTAAATGTATGAAGTGGAACTGTCAGCATTTCAAATATTTATCTGTTATAAACTATCAGAGCAGATATTTGTGTAAGATATACAATACTTGAAACAGGAACGAAAACGGCAAATTCGAATTCTGACTCCGTCTTCGCTTTAAAAACGTTGTGAAACAAGCCCTATTAGAATAGTACTCATAAATGGCGACTGGTAAACATCCACTATTTAGCAGATGCAAAGGCAATAAAGTTGACCAGCTTACGAAGAACATTGATCTTTGGTGTACCTTAGGTAATAATTACAAATCGCATCCGGTACGTTCTTCGGAATAATTTACTATGAGCTGTACATTATCAAGAAGTGCAGTGCTTTCTAGGTGATGATGACTAGTTGGTAATATTGTCAGCTCATTTACAACATTTATAAGTTCCTCATTCCATCCAAGGATAGTCGCATTGCAAAAGTGCTATCGAAAAGATTGACTTAAATTTATCTATTGAGACATGGGCGTCTAACAAATGATAGTTTGTTTCGATTGGAGTGGGTGGCCCAAGAAATACGGTAAGTTGAAGATTGTGAAGATTGTTTATGGGTAATTGTGCCTATCAGATGTTCATGTACGTGCGTGCTTTTTATTTTAAAAATAAAACCTATGGGCAGACTGAAAATGCACAGCAGAGCATCCTTGATATGGGTAGCCTTGCTCATTCCACCGAACAATTTCTCGGCATCAAGTGCGCGTCAAATTACCTTTATAAAAATTTAAATAGAAAAAAATGATATCTCCCTTGATAAATTGGGCTTATCGTATTACTTAATAATTCGAAAGTTAAGCCTAATTTAAAGTACTATAATTATAATAATATATAATATGCAAATAATTAGAAGAAAAGGAAAGTAGTATATGTTATAAGTTAACAGCGTGGATGTTTGTGATGTCACAGCCCGCTAACGAATCGCTGTCGGGCAAAGATGAATTTTGAAAAATGGCCATCGAATTCGCATGCAAATTAAGTTTCTTTGGGAAACCAAAGACCATATTTACTTGCTCATCGTCAAAATTAAGGCTGAATATAAATGCTTCTGCTTTTCAAAAGATGTTATTTTATGATATACCTACTATCTTCTAAGGGTGATGACTTAATGGTATTTCAAATGTCAAACTATTTGTTGCATCAATTCTTTTCTAAATTGCAAGTAAATTTTGGGCCATTTTAATATCTGGAGTTCAATGTAAGCAAAGTTAATCACAATTTTGCGTGAAATATATCCTGTGTTTTGACATAGGCTAATTATTTGGAGACCATTTTTTGACCCCTTGATTGGCTTAAAAAATTTTTTTTCTCTATCAAAGATCACACTTTTCTAAAATGATAAAGATTAGAGAGAAAAGAAACTAATTTTCTATGCAAAAGGTTTCAATCGCTCCATTTAAAATTTTAAAGTCGATATTTACACTGATAAATGTGAAGTGTCCTAAACTACTGAGGGATTTCCTAGGCGTATCTATTGTTTTCTGGTTGATATCAGACTCAGACCCTTCTGCGAATTTTCAATGATTTTTTTCATGAGAAAGTATATTCCTGTCTATTTAATCTATTTGAAACGCATAAACACAGACATCGGCGTTTTTCCAATCATGTAGATTGGTTTCTGAAAGAAGATTGTCTTACATTTTTAGCACGATCATCATTATAGATTATTTGGTAAGCAGATTGTTTCCATTCTTTTCCAGGGCTGAAAAGCAATTTATTTTTACACCTACTGTGTGTGATGCCAGCAACATTGGAGCTGAAAGTTATTCATTCTAAGTATCAAATATTTAATTTATTCTTAACCGGTTTCGAGGTCACTACCTGTGACACATCCCTTTAACTGACGGTTAAAATTACCCACCTTTTGAATAAGTACAAATTTACATGCCTGGTCACCTTTTTACATGACTGCCTAATAGATTCGGCATAAACATTATTTTTTCCAGTCACCAGTGTTTTGTGCTAATGAAGAAAGCATTGCTCCGCTCACAATGAGTGACCGTTTACATGTAAATTATTTTCGGTAATTGAACTGTTTTGCGAAATGGTCTGTTCCCGTCAAGTGCGCTGCATGCTGAAAGCTAACGTCGTATCTCCTTATCTTCGCTGCATTCTCAGCCTTTCGTGTCCTGATTAAACTCCGAATTTGTCCGACATTGCACCAAATTTCTTAACGACCACACGTTTTTTGCCCCAAAGTGCATCCATCCGTCTCAAGAAGGAAACCTGATGGTTCCTATTAGCCTGTATTAGGTCACGCATGATGACTTCTTCGATGTTTACATCGGCCGACGGCTTCCAATACGTTGTCCATTTACACATGAGGTCATCAAAAATTATGGCGGGCTTTTAAAATTGAGTCACCATCTTATCGGCTCTCCATTCACACGTGCATCCTAATATATACGTTGATTGGCCTATGACCCCCATTTAAAATTGAATTTTAACCCTATTTTTTTTATTCGAACAGCAAAAATTAGGTCATCAGCGCAAGACGCTGGCAACATTTTGAAGAAAGTCCAAATTGATCGATATTTAGAGACGAATTCAATGACGATTCTTCACGGTGAATAGATGACCCATTTTCATGACCATTTTAGAAATTTACTGGTTGAAAAATTCACCCATTAGAAATTCGCTCATAGTATTCGTTGAAGATATGGTACTTTAGCAATATTGTCTTCCATTTCACTGCATTTCCTTTCATCGTGCCTAACGCCCTTACGGACCTGCTTTTGTGACTGATTAGGTGCTGCCTTCTAAAGATCAGCACTTAGGTCATGTGTGTCGCCTTTATACTTAATTTCTTTTAAGGGCACCAATGTCTTTGCGGCAAACTAGGACTACCAAGCCGGTGGGATGGTGGTTTCCTTTCTCCTCCATCGTGAATAAATGTCACGGAAGATGGCATTGAGACGTTGTTTTCATCACGTTCATTGATGAAAAAGCTATCATACACAGACTGGACACAGGAATTTGGTTTATGATACCGGAAAGCGATGGACACCAACCATTGTATGACCGCCTCGGATAAGAGTTTGGGAATCGGTGAACCAGTGGGCCAGCTCTGCACCTGCTCATAGATGGTTCCGTTGAAAGTAAAGGAGGTCCTAAAACAGAACTTTTTTTTGTCAATAAACGTGTTGGTAGTTTTGAAAAAGCATCCGATAATTCAAGCCAATGAATGTCCTTTTACATGAATCGTGGATTGTCCTTTTTTTCTTTCACCAGTATCTACTTATGTTATAGATTCAGGCTGATGTTTACGCTCTTTGTTTTTGGAAACCCAGCGACGCGAACATCGAAATACAGACTTTGATTTAAATCTGGAAATAGGTGAACCAGTGGGCACACCCTTCACCCACTCGTAAATGTTTTCGTTCAACAAAGAAAACGTTTTATGATTGAATTCTAGGAGTTGGCATACTTTACGTATTCGAGGCGATTCAGCATCATATTTGTCATCAGTGAGAATTTTGATGGTCCAGATTTTCAAGTCCTGTGGAATTAAGGTAAATGGACCTGACCTTATGAGATACCATTTGTGAACATATTTGATTATAGTTATATGCAAGAATCTAAAACCAATAAAAAACTTCCTTTTTTAGTGACAGGAATTACATTTTCTGTCTTTTTCTATGATGGCTACCTTTTATTGCTTGCTAAGACGTTTTAAGATAACCTAATATTAACTCTGTATAAGTTGTTTTAATTCGTAACTCAGTGCATCCCTAGAGGATTTCCTGTAAATCACACTCGCCATTCGAAATCAAAGTTGACTTATTTGCAACATCGAGCATCTATAGAGTTAAAGAATTAAAATTTGGCAAAGGGCTCAATGGCCAGTTAATTTTATCGTCTATTGTGTCCATGCCCATCTCCAACCGTCGTGACTTTTTTTGTCCTCGGAATCAGGTGGGTATGTGTAATGAAAGTGTGCTATATTTTATTATTTAACCATACGTAATAAAAAAATTGTTTTAAGCTTCACTGTGGGGTTCAGTTCTTAGTTGGCTGTCCACCAACTTCTGCTTAAAGGCATATTTTATCCTTTTCTCATTCTGTTACAAAAAAGAACTATGCGTTACACCCGACGGACTCTGTTGATGTCTATATTGATATATGTTTTTGGTCATCGAGTGGGTGGGCCATAGCCTGCCGTTTGTTATGACTGGCTAATGACATCTAATGAGGCAGAAATGGACATTCCAGTCGCATTTAACTTTGTCGGAATTGTAAAAATGCTTCTTCTACTACTGGTAACAATACGGCTGCTGATGGGACTAAATAATGTGCCGAAAAGCAACAATGTTATGCAACGCGCACTGTATGGGGTTGAACGTTTCTACTAACGTCTTGGCTTGTACGTGGTAGAGGAACGATGACCATGTACAAAATCCAAAAAACGAGCACCAGTCTTTTTACTTGACGTGGTAAAAATGACTTATATGGCAATGCAAATGGACACCGGATAATGACTCGCCCACAATACATGCATATTTGTGATACAATCAAAATAAATAAAAATTGAATTATATTGAAGATTCGGGTTTACCTGTGGTTGACTTTAGGATAAGGGATAGAGTTAGAAATGAAGTTAGGGCCAGGACTGGTTCGTGTTAAATGCACAGGTAGGGTCTAGGATATGGCCTGTCATAAAGTTAGGTTAACAATTCCGTTTTGTGGTAGGTTTCCTGATAGACAAAGACAGTAATTGTTTTATTTATCTTGGAATTTGTCCTAAGCCCAACTCTTTTAAATATCCGGGGGTTTTTACTTCTACGTCAACGATCATTTTTAACAGTAGAACTTTTAATAACTTATTGTTTTCATTAATTGTAGACGTTGCAACACGCAATGCAAATTTTATTTCTGCATGAACCAGGTATTTAATCAAAAGTTTGAATTTTTTGCTCATATATCTCGACTTACCTGCATTAATATGTGTTCCTGTTTTGAAAGAATTCTAGGTGGCTACATCAATGTGAACCAATTCCCCCCTCTAAGTTTATGCATTGTCCCGATAGCCTTACTCAGCACTTTAAAAGAATCACCTCAAATTTGGCAGATTAATGTACCGTCGAGACTAAACGAATGTAAGGTGCACGCCCGTGGTTCGGTCACATTTACAAGCATTAATATAAACATTAACAAATCAAGTGCATGATTCTCTCCGAAGTTGTTGACTCCATCGGAGGTTCATCAAAATACCCTGATGCAGTGGAGCAGGAAGCGGGCGTGAGGGTAGGTAGGCAGGGGTGCACTATTGTTCTTCGTTTTACGCCGGTGAGACTAAAGAAATCGGTGCGCACGCCCCTCGGTCGGTCAAATTAACAAGAATTAGGATAATCGTTAACAAATTGAGAACAAGAAAACATACGAAATTGAAGAATTAATCATGGGCTGTTCAAATTTCCTGGATGCATTGGAGCAGGAAGTGGGAGGAAGAGATAGGCAGATGTCTTCAAGGTGTTGGTTTTAATTATTTTTTTCGGTCAATGCAAAGCAGGTGCGTTTTCCTCTGTCTTCCTTACCATTGAGTAAGAGTGGCAAACCAGCCTAGTGAGCTGACTTTTCTGTTGCCTACTTAAGAAAAATAAAGTCAAAGTTTAGTACAATGGCCTGCAATTTTACTTTCCAGTCTTCATCATAGAAAATCAACTTCGATCGCGAGTCTCAAAAAGACCATGTAAAGTACTAATAATAGAGGATACATTTTCAAACAAATTCTAGGGTATATTCAATTGATCACACAGTAAAAAACTTTTCAAACGGAAGCCAAATACATGTGTGATGAATTATATGGAACTTTTTGATCTGGATGATATTTACTTTCCTTATGGATTTTTCGGTATCCCCTAGCTTTCTTCGGAAATTAATTTGTAGACCTTTCGACCCATTGCTTATTGAATTAATCCAAACTTAATCATGTAATCTCGCCCATTTTTATTGAATATTTCTGGACGATTCTGAATTATGAAGTCGGATGCCTCATCAGTGTGATTGAGCAAGCCTCTATTTCGGAAAGGCAGACCCCCGCATTTTATGTGTAACAGGCTCTGGGTTCTATAATTTACCCTTATATATAAAATATTGTGCTTGAAAAATAAGCTTTGATCAATAGTCTGATCCCAATAGAAGAATATTTCTTTCTTAGCGCGTATGCAAAGTTAGGGAAAACGGTACTTTAAAAATTGAACTTTGGCATAATTTAGCATTTAACCGTGAAATCAACTTAGTTATTAAATGTTTATACAATTTGACACGAGCAATTCTAAAATCATTTATATCGCTCACAAGTAGTTGAGCAAAATCACTCTTGCTTTTTCCTGGAAGTCGTGAATGAAGGCCACCAGCGGCCATTAAAGTTTTCCTTTTTTTATGACGGTTAAATCATCACCAATGTTTCTATTTCATATCGAAACCGGCATGACAATGAGCAATTGGCTCATTATTATTGTCAACGTTGGACAACTGATCAACAGATCTTGGGTTCGAACAGTGGGTGAGAAAAAACCAAGGCGTTGAGCATGACTGGCAAACGACGACTACTTAGCCGTTTCAAGCTTCTTGCCTTTGCCATTGGTGCTATTTTTCTATGTTTCTATGCTATTCATATATAAGGTTTAGAAGTTCAAAACTGCAAAATATTTTATTATAGTGCCATTCGTTGATATCCCATGTTCAGCTTTATTACTCTAGAATTCACTAACATTTTTTACTGCGAAAATCACAGAAGTATTTTACAGATAAACCTGCAAAGGTTTTGCTCGAAATTCTTCATATATGCTTCCAAACCAACTTTTACTTTGCCAAACATACTAAAGTCAGTGAAAATGGTGCCCCACAGTTTAAACGTGATTGTGGATACGTACTTAAGACTGCATATTTTTTATCATCAAACATTAAAAAAATAATTGCTCCACATTAGTCTCAAATCCACTTTCCCAGAAGTTTAAGTAACTTTCGAAACAGAGGTTATTGAAAAGTTCCCATTTTTAGATCATATCCTACAGAGAAATCGACAGAAAGCTTCAAACATCAGTGAATCGTAAAGCTTTAAATTCCAAAGTTATCTTACATTTCGGGAGCCATCACCTTATTACCCTAAAACGTAACACGGTTAAAAGCTTGTTTTTCGAGCTTAAATTTCCTATTCCAATGAAGAAAGTATAGAAGAACGTTAAAAACATTTTTCACGTTACTAAAATAGAATGGATATCCTACGACCAGCTATGCGCAAAACTAACGAGCTAGCGAACAATCTTTTATGTAAAGAATGTATCTGAAATAGTCGGACGCAGCTCAAAATCACCAGGTATGGATAGCGCCAAAACCTTCAACAACTTAACGCACCCAGCTTGTAAACACTTAAGTCAGTGTTGGTTATTTTTACGAAAATAGAATCGACTTAAAAATACATTGTTAAAGTTGCGATGCAGTCAAAATACGCTGCCTCCACTAAAAGTTTACAACAATAAATAATCGATCGTTAGGAAAAAAGCTTATTTTTGTTTAAAAATTAAAAGAAAATTCTATAGAAACACTAATTTTTTTGAGACATGGTTCAACTTAAAAAGGTTTAAAAATAATTTTGCTTTGTTACCTGAAGTTTTAACTGTAAAGGAAGTCTGAATATATAAGTATATCTGTTGAGTTAGCAACAAACGTAGAATAACTTTTTTAAAATATATCTTTTAAGAATTTTGCGCATACATATTCAGCTTTATAAAGGACAAAAAAAGTATTGCTTACATCAAGCAGCCTAATATGCAGGTGTATATTTCCAGACCGTTTCACCATAACTGGCAATTTTTCTTCTGATTGTACATGATCCTGAATGCTTTATACCAAGGTAAGTACGTTTTTCGCTTGAATGCGCCAATTATGATGCCACAAGAATTAAATATTTCATAAACTAAAATACTCACAGGCCGGTCACTGGCTTATACAATTATTAAAGAATTCAAGTGCAGTCGTAAACGTATCGTTTTTTTTTATGATAAATTAATTTATTTAATTAATATATTTAATGAATGCAAATATATCAAATTGGCAGGGCTTTATACCTGTGTCATGGATTACTCCGTTCAAAACCACGCCTTTACCGATTTCAACCTGCTGTGAGGGTAGTGGAGGTAAGTGAGCGTGCATGCAATGTTCGTAAGGCGGGATCGGTAGGGGTGTTGAGTAGACGGTTTGAACAATATTAATTAGATGGTAAGGAGATGGCTTGCGAATATCACCTGAAATTGACGGCGTCCAAGATAGAAAGAAAATCTTTTTCAATTGTTTATTTTCTGCCTCGGCTGTTGCGTGCATCCTTTGGGATCAAATCCATGATTATTATCGCCTGCGGGCGTGAAAGAGAACTCAAAATAAACCTAATTTCACTGCTACCTTGACATGCGGATATTTGTGCACGTCACATGTTCTCCAGGCAGCGCGTTGTACGGTAATGTATTCTGACCTACAAGAACAAAGAAAGGAACAAATAAACATTGATATGGTCTTTTCCTTCAGAGCTAAGGAGTCAAGCACTTGAATTGATCGCGAATAGGTTAGTTGCGAGAAAAGTTGTTTGTCTTCATTATATGTTGGAATTTCAGCGCAACGCAAAGCTATCATGTGTGGCAGGGTTATGAGAATTAATGTTGGAATTAAGTTCACAGATTATACTTTTGTTGTTGTTTTTACTTATTTGTTGGCACTGACAATTATTCTGTTCATTTTGGTGCACTCAAATAGTGATGGAAGGCCAATGCTGCTTTTCATGTTGTTGCATCTGACTGTGAAACTTCTAGGATTTCACTCGCCAGTTTGCTATCGGCTCGATCGAGCACTTGAGCCTCATAAAAGTTCAACAGGTGTTTGTTTTCTAGGCGGTGCATGGCGAGGTGCGACGGTACATTCTTTCGCTTTACGTCTAACGCATGCTCGCGCATGCGCGCATCCAATCCTTTTTCAATCTACCCGCAGAGTTTGGCTGGGCAGTCTGGAAATTTGACGCGTTTAATAACGCCTGACGTGTCCGCGAGTGGTAACCGACCCTTTGATCGCATTAGTAAGTCACAGACCGATGACAAACGCCCATGCTTAGCAGTCTTAGCACGCGATCGTTGGTGTTAAGAGCGTTCCTCGCCTAGAGCCCCAGACAGAAGTTTTTAAGTTTTCGTTTTTGCTAACCACCAGTGTTGAGGAAAAAGCGCCATAAGGTTTAATGTTCTCGTGGTTTGTCAACCTCTCTGCTGCAGTGTGTCTGGGTGCGATGATAACGTGACCGGACGTAACTGCGTTTTTGCAATAGTGGGCGGCTGCTGTGTAATTGAAGTATTTTATCTTTGTTGCCCACTTTTCTTTGCAAGCAATGTGAGTTGTCTATGACATTGTGGACACAAAGTACGAGAAAGGGCGATATACGTTTAAAATTAAGAAAGTGATTTAGTTCATGGACTACTGCCTGCGCACGAACTCCATGTTAAACGACCATATTTATGAACAAATCTAGGCAAACTTAAGAGGATCACTGATTTCTGGCTATCTGGCGGAAGTCGTCCTGCAAGGACTGTAAAATCGTATCTTGAAATTTGTGAAACTGAACTTCTGGAAGTCCTGTGTAGGCGACAGCTTTATCAGTCTTCACCGAGATGCTAAAGAGATCTTTAAAAGGGAGTTGAACTCAATCTTCTCACAGACTAAATTAAAAGGGAGGAAGGAGAGAACCTAACGCTACCTTTTATGGATGTCAACATCCAGACTGGCCTGTTCTGGTTTATTGTTTGTACTTGTCGTGCTTAAGTAAAGTATATTTTAAAACTTATTTACACTATAAGCATTCTTGAGGCACGTTTTTTTGTTTATAATACAATTTGTATTGTATACCATGAAGTACGTTTGTTATTTATGATGAAGACTTAAACCAATGAAAAAAAAATTGGATAAAAAGTAAGGGTAATTTATTTATTATAAATAAAAATTCCAAGTTTAGTTCAAAGGCAATTGCAAAGACTTAGTCGGATTGACATACAACGCAATATTGTTCTTTCGAAAAACATAATTTTCTAGTGATAAGTACTTGCGATTGAAATACGATAACGTTATTGAATAATCCTGATGTTTAACGTAAATGTGCGCAGAACATGACCATTTAAAACGTATCGTCAGCACACGAAGTGTCTACGTGCTGTTAACGAGAAACAATTTTACAGCACAGTTGCCTTTGTTTTGTATGTGAGCAACTCTAGCGAATGTAAAGCGAATATAGTCTGATCAATAAACGTATTCAGTTACTTTAAAGTACCGTAACTATAAACAAGATCATTTAAGGTAAGGAAGCAATCGCATGTTTCTGGTAATTTACCGTCAGGCCCATACATATATTTAATGAATGCAAATATATCAAATTGGCAGGGCTTTATACCTGTGTCATGGATTACTCCGTTCAAAACCACGCCTTTACCGATTTCAACCTGCTGTGAGGGTAGTGGAGGTAAGTGAGCGTGCATGCAATGTTCGTAAGGCGAGATCGGTAGGGGTAGACGGTTTGAACAATATTAATTAGATGGTAAGGAGATGGCTTGCGAATATCACCTGAAATGGACGGCGTCCAAGATAGAAAGAAAATCTTTTTCAATTGTTTATTTTCTGCCTCGGCTGTTGCGTGCATCCTTTGGGATCAAATCCATGATTATTATCGCCTGCGGGCGTGAAAGAGAACTCAAAATAAACCTAATTTCACTGCTACCTTGCCATGCGGATATTTCTGCACGTCAACATGTTCTCCAGGCAGCGCGTTGTACGGTAATGTATTCTGACCTACAAGAACAAAGAAAGGAACAAATAAACATTGATATGGTCTTTTCCTTCAGAGCTAAGGAGTCAAGCACTTGAATTGATCGCGAATAGGTTAGTTGCGAGAAAAGTTGTTTGTCTTCATTATATGTTGGAATTTCAGCGCAACGCAAAGCTATCATGTGTGGCAGGGTTATGAGAATTAATGTTGGAATTAAGTTCACAGATTAATTTGTGGTAATTTATTTCTTCATCTGCCTAAAGTGTCCTTGTAACTGCACATGTCTGACTAAATGCGGGCTTAGATCGCAAATAAATTCACAGAAATATGTTGTGCTACGGGGCGGTGAACAATTGCATGTTGCTACAGACACATACCTAAGGAGCCATGAGTTGAACTTCCCACCAGGATATCTTCTGCGCTGGAACCAAGACAAAGAAAGAATTGATTGTCACCGGATCCAGGTAAGGAAGCTCAGTCAGTCAGTGTATAAATTTGGCAATGGAAAACAAAGCTTTGCGCCGTACTATCCCGAATTGCGTCAGATATGTTTAATTTGTGTGTATCCCGTATTATGGGCCTCATTTTGTGGCTGTTGCTACCTCTGACGAGGAACTCACACACGAACTACAAAACTCAAGATAAAAAGCATTATTTTCCGATAGTCGACCAGACTTCTCTCCTGCACATCTTCACAACTGGCACTGGTAATTAATTGATTCGAAAATGGGTGATTGGCAAAGGTTTAGCTTCATCATACGAGGCAATATTTCATCAACAATCGTTAATATTTACTAAAGCATCTTTCATAATTCGAGGTTTAATGTAACTTTGGAATTGAATGCTGATATCAGATCGGAAAATCGATCGAGTGTGATTTATAGGAGGCACATGCTCCTCTGATGGTCTTTTCCAGCAAAAGCATGAACGATTATATAAATAATTACAAGATCCTGACGCGTGAAAGGCCTTCAACGTCTTTACTTATACCTTAGCATCAAATCGGCAAATCATGTTCTGACGATATTGTGGTAAAATTAAAACAAAACCTCTCGTGAAGCTGGTGGCAATTTATGCTATTTTTGCTGTCTGAGTTCAGATACGTAGAATCCCGGCCGGCTTACTCCAAACAAAATTTTTGAACAAGCTCAGCATTGAGGGCCAAAATGCCTACCTTGTTTTACGAAGTCCTCATAAATGTTTAAGCAGTGATGGAATACCTAAGATCGAACCTTGCGCTTGCACCCTTATCAATCAACACTTCCGCAATTTGAGATGTGTTTGCTAGTAACAGTTACTATGAGGCTGCTGCCGGTGCTTGAAAGTGAGCCTCAATACATAGCGGGACGAGTGATTGTCATTAGCGAATAGTGAGCGTCAAATAACGAAAGCATATCACACTGACTGTTACGTTTTAAATTTGAGTAGGCAGCAAAATAAATTCAGGTGCAATTTTCTCCTAAATAGGTCAAGGCAAAAATAAGAAGGAAGGGTAATCGCTTTGAGTTTCAGATGACTACATGTGCTCAACTTGATAGCATGCATTTGCCTTCAATTCATCCTTTGATACTTTTATCGTAGATGTTGAGCATATATGCTTTAGGGCAGCGAAAAGCGCATTGGCTTCTGTCTTTGCAGAGGTCAAGATTGTTAACAAATACATATTTTTTCCATTCGTGGCTAATAATGCGAAGACGCGAATGGGCATTTCTTGCCTCTATGTCACGTCTGCAATTATCGATAATAATGAGGTCATCTTCTCAGCATCATCTTCTCTGTAAATTTCCTTATTCAATATCAAAAAAATTTATGGTTTCCCTAGAACCATGAAGTTCACTTAGTATACTTCTTGAGCCTAAATCAAAAAGCGCCAAACCATGCATAGGCTTTTTATTGCTAACTTTTCCGGCATTTTCTAAGAGTCCTTTAATGCCTTTGGAGATTAAATCCTGATCTTTAGACTTTTGTAATAATTCCACTATTTTTTTAAGCTATCAGCCGCAGTGCAAATAATATAAAAGCAAAACAGAATAACCATTTTAAATATATCAATTTATTTTTCTCTTCAATTAAAGCTTCAGAAAAATTAATCATTTTTTAAGAAATCATATAAAGTGTTCAGCGGGCGTCTTATTTTGCCCCTATTTTGCATCATTTTGGCCACTTGAAAACCTGCGCAGCATTTATCGGCAGAATTTCATCTTGGCCTGGCGTGAAAATGCACGTTGTATTCGGTCCATTAGCAATTGTAAGGGTAAAAGACTGAGGTGCATTATCCATTCTTCCAGTGACTCGCATGAGCATGCGTTCGTTGGGGTGGTTTTTCTCTAAAAAAATAAGACAAAATAACTATTGCAATTCATCAGCTACTATCCATCAATTCTTTCAAATCTAATTGTGACTAACCATAAGGCCGCGTTAACTGCATGACGCTTGCGGGTTCAGTTGTAGAAAATTGTTTTATTTCTCCATGTAATATAATATCCTACAATAGGGAATCTTGTGAATTAGAGTAGTTTGGGTCATGCAAATCCTAATTAACAATTTAAAATGAAGAAGAAAAGGAAAGATAATGGCATGATATGCTTATAAATATGTTCATGAAAATTGTTATGAAAAACCTATCAACATGCTCTTTCAGGCTACCTGTATGTCTTCGTCAAATTCTAAAATCCGTTTATCCAATTCATCGCGATTAAGATCAATTGTGTTTATGAATTGTACCCGTGGTGGATCTGTAAATAAATAAAACAAGAGCATTTTGAAAATTAACCAGTTTGTGCACCAGCAAATTAAAGTAAATATGCTGGGTTATTTTCCCAATATTGAGTACCTGCTACCCATGCGTCACCTTCAACCAAAACAATCGCAATGGTTGGCAAGTCTGGCTGTTCAGGAATAAGGGTGAGAGCCGCATATCCGTTTTTCAAACGTCCAGATATTTGCAAACTGCGTTTTGCTGTGAATGTTAAACAGCGCCTTAGAGTTGTTTATATATTGGTATTTCAATAATGAGCAAAACGGTTAAAAATATTTCATATCAGCTGGATTAAACAAAGTCCATAACATTAATAAAATTATTTTAAAAGACGGAGAATGGGATTTTTAAATTTTCCTACTGCCACGAGATAAAAAGTAAATAATAATTAAGATATTCAGTTTCTCAATGGAATTCTCTTCGACTCTATCGTCAAAACAAGCACTGTATCAGGAGCTAACGTTAATCAATTCAATAAGCAGCCTAATTATTTGGTAGACATATGAAATAGCAATTCGTGCGAAAAAACTCACGTGAATAAAAATTGAATGCATGGTACGGGGAGCTACACAGGATTTTTCCGACGTGCCCCGACCCCAGTTTGGATCATCAGAAACCTATTTGAACAGGAAATGCAAGAAGTTGAAAATGTAATAAATTATATAAATAAGTGCAATTTATTATGTTTGACATACTGTACTCCAAGTAGAAACGAAAGCGATAAAATCGAATTCAGTGTCTGTCTTCAGCTTCACAATCTTCACATCAATCTCTAGAAAGAGAGCTTAAAAAATGACCTGTATTAAACATACCCGGTTCAGCAGATGCAAAGAAAACATAAAAGAGCAATATGACTGAGGACATTAACTGTTTCTTTGTCATATTTGAGAAGAAAATAAGTCACTGGTATGATATTCTGAATATTTTACGTTAATTTCTAAATGATTGAAGATAACAGTAACCCCTTTTCTGACGATAATTAGTTATTATCGTTTTAATCTCAATTAAGGCAATCATTAATTAACAATTTGGGTATTTTATTCAATCGTGTTAGAGTTAAATCCGTGCAACTGCAATTCAAACCCGATAACAAACAAAGCAAATGCTTATTATGTAATTTTTTCATTGTAAAACCTTTAAATATTTAAAAGACAATTTGATGATCATACATTATCTTTCGAAAGATTCTCGCCAGGCCTTTACATGTATATAAGTATGTAACTAAGAACAATACGTGCGTAAGTCAAACGAAACATATGGTTCAAAGGTCGTTTGAAGAAGAGAAAAAGAAACAACATAAAGGGCTGTATTCTGATCGTCGTCAGAGGGATTTTGGCCACCTGGAACGGAATTAAGATGCGGACGGCTGAATGGGTAGTTTTCGGTGACGGTTGTGGCGTCTCATGTATAACGTGTTTTCAGGCACATCCGGCCGGATGACGTTATAAATTACAGCCATTTCTGCTGTAGCTAACAGAAAGCTGGACGGAAAAGCTATGGGCTCTCACCTCGGTTTGCTTCTAGTTAATATAGTTAAGGGCAAGCTGAAAGTGTAATTCTTCGTTGCTATAAAAACATTCTAAAATATGTTGGGTGCTACGTGGATAAGATATTCGAATGTCCCAAATCAAGTGAATGGTTCTAGTACAGTATTAAAGAGGCTCCTATGTCATTCTGTATAAAAAACCTCGCCAAAAGCTGACAACTGGCTTCTGTTTTTGACTAATCACAACCAACAAGGAGGAGCAAAGACTATATGCCAGCCCCGATAACCTCTTTATGCATCTGTTTCCTTGCCTGATCGGGTGGGGCAGAATATATAAGTCGCAGGAGCCAGCCTTTACCCAAAGAGACAAGACAGCACCTCCCGACATGGTGTGAGTAGGATATAATAAAGAGCATCAATAGCTGCAGACTCAAATAATCGTGTAGATACCAAAGAGGTTTCTCGGGGGATTAACAGGGTTCCCTCAAGCTAATCAAAATTCCTTACACGGCATATGTTTGCAAGGGCAGAATTAGCTGCAATCAGGCTACATAAACTGATCCTGAGTGTCCAAGTGAACTTTTTGCCGGCACTGCAATTAAATTGGCCGAAAGCCACCAATTAAGTCGACCGCGTTGAATTGCCTGTCGCGGTCAACGCCATCACTCGGACGATGATCAGAAGTCAGACTGCAATTTTGATTGTTTCCTCCTACCTCCCCCGCGATGACACCCATACGATTTGTTCTACTTACCCGTATATTCGACTTAGTTACACAATGATATAATTGTAATGACCTGACGAGAATGTTGAGCATGCAATCATGTGCTCAAAATATTTCCTTTCAAATTTTCCAATGCAAAATTTTGCACCTGTAAAATCTTCCTTGGCTTTCCATTCGTACGTTATATAACCATCCAAAATTTAAAAGGAACATTGCCATTTAATTCTTAAAATGGACATTGCGAAAGGCAAATAATGTTCGGCTGATTTTTGTCAATTTTACTATTCCCTGATTCTCACGGTTGAGACTGAAATAAGCGAAACAGCCCTTATCAAGTTAGCCCAAAAGAGTCATTTAATTGCTTTCTCAGTTTGCAGTAGTTGCGTAAACAAGACGCAAGCACAGCTTCGTCTGACAGGCACAAAAACGCAAATAAAATCTTATTCATCTTTATCTTACCCTATGCCAAAGACCACCCACTACAAAAAACAAACTTTCATTCGTTAAAGCCCCATTTGCAATTTTATATGTCTTAACCAATTAATTCCATAACGAAATTGCAGAGCGACTCCCATTGGATGACGTTTGAGGATGAATATACGTATAAACGTTTACATTGAGATTAAAACGATAATAACTAATTATCGTCAAAAAAGGGGTTACTGTTATCTTCAATCATTTAGAAATTAACGTAAAATATTCAGAATATCATACCAGTGACTTATTTTCTTCTCAAATATGACAAAGAAACAGTTAATGTCCTCAGTCATATTGCTGTTTTATGTTTTCTTTGCATCTGCTGAACCGGGTATGTTTAATACAGGTCATTTTTTAAGCTCTCTTTCTAGAGATTGATGTGAAGATTGTGAAGCTGAAGACAGACACTGAATTCGATTTTATCGCTTTCGTTTCTACTTGGAGTACAGTATGTCAAACATAATAAATTGCACTTATTTATATAATTTATTACATTTTCAACTTCTTGCATTTCCTGTTCAAATAGGTTTCTGATGATCCAAACTGGGGTCGGGGCACGTCGGAAAATCCCTGTGTAGCTCCCGTACCATGCATTCAATTTTATTCACGTGAGTTTTTCGCACGAATTGCTATTTCATATGTCTACCAAATAATTAGGCTGCTTATTGAATTGATTAACGTTAGCTCCTGATACAGTGCTTGTTTTGACGATAGAGTCGAAGAGAATTCCATTGAGAAACTGAATATCTTAATTATTATTTACTTTTTATCTCGTGGCAGTAGGAAAATTTAAAAATCCCATTCTCCGTCTTTTAAAATAATTTTATTAATGTTATGGACTTTGTTTAATCCAGCTGATATGAAATATTTTTAACCGTTTTGCTCATTATTGAAATACCAATATATAAACAACTCTAAGGCGCTGTTTAACATTCACAGCAAAACGCAGTTTGCAAATATCTGGACGTTTGAAAAACGGATATGCGGCTCTCACCCTTATTCCTGAACAGCCAGACTTGCCAACCATTGCGATTGTTTTGGTTGAAGGTGACGCATGGGTAGCAGGTACTCAATATTGGGAAAATAACCCAGCATATTTACTTTAATTTGCTGGTGCACAAACTGGTTAATTTTCAAAATGCTCTTGTTTTATTTATTTACAGATCCACCACGGGTACAATTCATAAACACAATTGATCTTAATCGCGATGAATTGGATAAACGGATTTTAGAATTTGACGAAGACATACAGGTAGCCTGATAGAGCATGTTGATAAGTTTTTCATAACAATTTTCATGAACATATTTATAAGCATATCATACCATTATCTTTCCTTTTCTTCTTCATTTTAAATTGTTAATTAGGATTTGCATGACCCAAACTACTCTTATTCACAAGATTCTTATTGTAGGATATTATATTACATGGAGAAATAAAACAATTTTCTACAACTGAACCCGCAAGCGTCATGCAGTTAACGCGGCCTTATGGTTAGTCACAATTAGATTTGAAAGAATTGATGGATAGTAGCTGATGAATTGCAATAGTTATTTTGTCTTATTTTTTTAGAGAAAAACCACCCCAACGAACGCATGCTCATGCGAGTCACTGGAAGAATGGATAATGCACCTCAGTCTTTTACCCTTACAATTGCTAATGGACCGAATACAACGTGCATTTTCACGCCAGGCCAAGATGAAATTCTGCCGATAAATGCTGCGCAGGTTTTCAAGTGGCCAAAATGATGCAAAATAGGGGCAAAATAAGACGCCCGCTGAACACTTTATATGATTTCTTAAAAAATGATTAATTTTCTTGAAGCTTAATTGAAGAGAAAATAAATTGATATATTTAAAATGGTTATTCTGTTTGCTTTATATTATTTGCACTGCGGCTGATAGCTTAAAAATAGTGGAATTATTACAAAGTCTAAAGATCAGGATTTAATCTCCAAAGGCATTAAAGGACTCTTAGAAAATGCCGGAAAAGTTAGCAATAAAAGCCTATGCATGGTTGGCGCTTTTGATTTAGGCTCAAGAAGTATACTAAGTGAACTTCATGGTTCTAGGGAAACCATAAATTTTTTGATATTGAATAAGGAAATTTACAGAGAAGATGATGCTGAGAAGATGACCTCATTATTATCGATAATTGCAGACGTGACATAGAGGCAAGAAATGCCCATTTGCGTCTTCGCATTATTAGCCACGAATGGAAAAAATATGTATTTGTTAACAATCTTGACCTCTGCAAAGACAGAAGGCAATGCGCTTTTCGCTGCCCTAAAGCATATATGCTCAACATCTACGATAAAAGTATCAAAGGATGAATTGAAGGCAAATGCATGCTATCAAGTTGAGCACATGTAGTCATCTGAAACTCAAAGCGATTACCCTTCCTTCTTATTATTGCCTTGACCTATTTAGGAGAAAATTGCACCTGAATTTATTTTGCTGCCTACTCAAATTTAAAACGTAACAGTCAGTGTGATATGCTTTCGTTATTTGACGCTCACTATTCGCTAATGACAATCACTCGTCCCGCTATGTATTGAGGCTCACTTTCAAGCACCGGCAGCAGCCTCATAGTAACTGTTACTAGCAAACACATCTCAAATTGCGGAAGTGTTGATTGATAAGGGTGCAAGCGCAAGGTTCGATCTTAGGTATTCCATCACTGCTTAAACATTTATGAGGACTTCGTAAAACAAGGAAGGCATTTTGGCCCTCAATGCTGAGCTTGTTCAAAAATTTTGTTTGGAGTAAGCCGGCCGGGATTCTACGTATCTGAACTCAGACAGCAAAAATAGCATAAATTGCCACCAGCTTCACGAGAGGTTTTGTTTTAATTTTACCACAATATCGTCAGAACATGATTTGCCGATTTGATGCTAAGGTATAAGTAAAGACGTTGAAGGCCTTTCACGCGTCAGGATCTTGTAATTATTTATATAATCGTTCATGCTTTGCTGGAAAAGACCATCAGAGGAGCATGTGCCTCCTATAAATCACACTCGATCGATTTTCCGATCTGATATCAGCATTCAATTCCAAAGTTACATTAAAACCCTCGAATTATGAAAGATGCTTTTAGTAAATATTAACGATTGTTGATGAAATATTGCCTCGTATGATGAAGCTAAACCTTTGCCAATCACCCATTTTCGAATCAATTAATTACCAGTGCCAGTTGTGAAGATGTGCAGGAGAGAAGTCTGGTCGACTATCGGAAAATAATGCTTTTTATCTTGAGTTTTGTAGTTCGTGTGTGAGTTCCTCGTCAGAGGTAGCAACAGCCACAAAATGAGGCCCATAATACGGGATACACACAAATTAAACATATCTGACGCAATTCGGGATAGTACGGCGCAAAGCTTTGTTTTCCATTGCCAAATTTATACACTGACTGACTGAGCTTCCTTACCTGGATCCGGTGACAATCAATTCTTTTTCTTTGTCTTGGTTCCAGCGCAGAAGATAACCTGGTGGGAAGTTCAACTCATGGCTCCTTAGGTATGTGTGTCTGTAGCAACATGCAATTGTTCACCGCCCCGTAGCACAACATATTTCTGTGAATTTATTTGCGATCTAAGCCCGCATTTAGTCAGACATGTGCAGTTACAAGGACACTTTAGGCAGATGAAGAAATAAATTACCACAAAGTAATCTGTGAACTTAATTCCAACATTAATTCTCATAACCCTGCCACACATGATAGCTTTGCGTTGCGCTGAAATTCCAACATATAATGAAGACAAACAACTTTTTCTCACAACTAACCTATTCGCGATCAATTCAAGTTAGCTTGACTCCTTAGCTCTGAAGGAAAAAGACCATATCAATGTTTATTTGTTCCTTTCTTTGTTCTTGTAGGTCAGAATACATTACCGTACAACGCGCTGCCTGGAGAACATGTTACGTGCAGAAATATCCGCATGGCAAGGTAGCAGTGAAATTAGGTTTATTTTGAGTTCTCTTTCACGCCCGCAGGCGATAATAATCATGGATTTGATCCCAAAGGATGCACGCAACAGCCGAGGCAGAAAATAAACAATTGAAAAAGATTTTCTTTCTATCTTGGACGCCGTCAATTTCAGGTGATATTCGCAAGCCATCTCCTTACCATCTAATTAATATTGTTCAAACCATCTACCCCTACCGATCTCGCCTTACGAACATTGCATGCACGCTCACTTACCTCCACTACCCTCACAGCAGGTTGAAATCGGTAAAGGCGTGGTTTTGAACGGAGTTATCCATGACACAGGTATAAAGCCCTGCCAATTTGATATATTTGCATTCATTAAATATATGTATGGGCCTGACGGTAAATTACCAGAAACATGCGTTTGCTTCCTTACCTTAAATGATCTTGTTTATAGTTACGGTACTTTAAAGTAACTGAATACGTTTATTGATCAGACTATATTCGCTTTACATTCGCTAGAGTTGCTCACATACAAAACAAAGGCAACTGTGCTGTAAAATTGTTTCTCGTTAACAGCACGTAGACACTTCGTGTGCTGACGATACGTTTTAAATGGTCATGTTCTGCGCATATTTACGTTAAACATTAGGATTATTCAATAACGTTATCGTATTTCAATCGCAAGTACTTATCACTAGAAAATTATGTTTTTCGAAAGAACAATATTGCGTTGTATGTCAATCCGACTAAGTCTTTGCAATTGCCTTTGAACTAAACTTGGAATTTTTATTTATAATAAATAAATTACCCTTACTTTTTATCCAAATTTTTTTTTCATTGGTTAAGTTCATCATAAATAACAAACGTACTTCATGGTATACAATACAAATTGTATTATAAACAAAAACGTGCCTCAAGAATGTGCTTATAGTGTAAATAAGTTTTAAAATATACTTTACTTAAGCACGACAAGTACATACAATAAACATGAACAGGCCAGTCTGGATGGTGACATCCATAAAAGGTAGCGTTTTGTTCTCTCCTTCCTCCCTTTTAATTTAGTCTGTGAGAAGATTGAGTTCAACTCCCTTTTAAAGATCTCTTTAGCATCTCGGTGAAGACTGATAAAGCTGTCGCCTACACAGGTCTTCCAGAAGTTCAGTTTAACAAATTTCAAGATACGATTTTACAGTCCTTGCAGGACGACTTCCGCCAGATAGCCAGAAATCAGTGATCCTCTTTAAGTTTGCCTAGATTTGTTCATAAATATGGTCGTTTAACATGGAGTTCGTGCGCAGGCAGTAGTCCATGAACTAAATCACTTTCTTAATTTTAAACGTATATCGCCCTTTCTCGTACTTTGTGTCCACAATGTCATAGACAACTCACATTGCTTGCAAAGAAAAGTGGGCAACAAAGATAAAATACTTCAATTACACAGCAGCCGCCCACTATTGCAAAAACGCAGTTACGTCCGGTCACGTTATCATCGCACCCAGACACACTGCAGCAGAGAGGTTGACAAACCACGAGAACATTAAACCTTATGGCGCTTTTTCATCAACACTGGTGGTTAGCAAAAACGAAGACTTAAAAACTTCTGTCTGGGGCTCTAGGCGAGGAACGCTCTTAACACCAACGATCGCGTGCTAAGACTGCTAAGCATGGGCGTTTGTCATCGGTCTGTGACTTACTAATGCGATCAAAGGGTCGGTTACCACTCGCGGACACGTCAGGCGTTATTAAACGCGTCAAATTTCCAGACTGCCCAGCCAAACTCTGCGGGTAGATTGAAAAAGGATTACGGATGCATGCGCGAGCATGCGTTAGACGTAAAAGCGAAAGAATGTACTGTCGCACCTCGGCCATGCACCGCCTAGAAAAACAAACACCTGTTGAACTTTTATGAGGCTCAAGTGCTCGATCGAGCCGATAGCAAACTGGCGAGTGAAATCCTAGAAGTCTCACAGTCAGATGCAACAACATGAAAAGCAGCATTGGCCTTCCATCACTATTTGAGTGCACCAAAATGAACAGAATAATTGTCAGTGCCAACAAATAAGTAAAAACAACAACAAAAGTATAATAACTTATGAATATAATCGTTAAATTTTTTTCTCAGGAGTTTTCTTCCAGATAAAGGGCAATGAAAAATATTTCCGTAACCAAGCAGCCTAAATTTCGTGTTTCCTTCTCAACATGCTTTCAGGAGAAAAAGCGGTCTCTTCTTCCATTTAAACATTCTTTGATATGCAATTGACGAAGACAGAGAATTGTTCGCTTTTATGTGCTGGCATAATGTTAACAGTAGGTCGGTCATTGATAAATATAGTTCAATAGAATTGATCAGTGAAATCGTAAACGTGCCATTTTATGCATACTTATGGGACTTTCCTAAAGTTCAAGTTCTTCATACGTATTTTGAGTGTTTGATTATGATTAGTTTCATATCGGCCCTTAAATTTTATCAAACACTTCACGTGTGTATGTTATTTTTATTTAATTTCCATCAAGGTAGATATTTTTTTATGTGCTTTTAAAAACCGTCAAATGCATTTACCAAAATAGAGATCTGATGCCGCCTTTCTTTTGCCAATAACCATTTAGGTCATATTTGCTGAATCACCCAAACGTAAAACTTCATTGCCAAGAGGAATAAGAGACCACGACACAATTTGGCAATATATTTGACTCAGGTCAATTTATTACACACAAACAATAAGCTATCTCTTTAAAAAAGCTAAAAGTGTATACGTCATTATCGAATGTCTGTGTACTCAACGTATTCAAGATCAAGTCAAGAAGAAAATGCGGGCACTTGACGGCCTTTTACCACTTCAGTGAAAGAAAGGGATGCATGTCTGCTAAAATTGAAATACAATCACTTACTTCATTCTATTTGTGCTTTTTTTTACGGTACAAGCTTACTTTTGGGCCAAGTTCTTAGATCGCAAATGCACAACCGGCTGGTCGAATATTAATTAAGTGTTTGCGAATAAATGTAAATATGCTGCCACTTTCGTTTTTTATTTCTATATTCATTTTTATTTAAGTGCAAATGGATATTGTCTGGTCATCCTTCGCGTACAGCCTGACAGAGAAAAAAGACGACATGTGGTGGCTTTTTGCATATCCAGTTGATTGCCTTACTCATGAAATTTCGATATCAGAATCTGAGGTTATTGCAGTTTAAATTATTCGTTCTGTTTTTTTTAGATAACATTAATGCACAAGCAACTGTTGACTAATACAAGTTTACTTTAGATCAGTTAATTGAAGGGAAAACTGGCCTACATGTGGCACAATCCGACGGGAATACATATACGCTATGGAAAACCTTTGGAAACCGAAACCTATTGTTTTGGTTTCATGAAAATCAGATAAATGCAGGTTTAATAGATCAAACTGTTTCGGGAAACCAAGGAAAGTTTAAGTCTCGTTAATTAAATTTTGCAAATATATAAGATTCTGCAACAAAAAGCGCTAGACTAAACTTTTGTCAACATTTTTTGGTTTTGCCACATCGTCGGGAACTAAAACGCGCATATCTACGCGGTGTGATGACACAACGCCACTTTTCGGTGTCATGGCGTACGCAATTCATATAAAGAAAATTTCTGTCTGTAAAAGAATGTAAATGAATAAGGAACCTCAAACGGAGAAGGTAGACGATTGACATATTATTGAAAAATCTTAGTATAAATTTTACCACAATCCAGTGTGTTTAGATTCTAGAAGTTGACAGAGAAAAAACCCTCCAATAGAGAGAAGTTAGTTTTATTAACTTGCAGCTGATATTGTATTCCTACATTTCAGCCAAGTTGAAAAACAGGTCAGATTTTCACAATGTTTCCTTGACATCATTTTGGAAAACGGTTAGCACGCAGGCATTCAACATTGATCAATCTAAATTAAGTGCTTTGCATTAGAAATAAATTCCCAAAAAGTCACTACTTCGGTAAATATATTTAAGATTTATCTTATTTTGAAGGTTTAACCAAACAATTCGGATGGAATGTACAGTTGTGGGCTAACAAAGAAATATACTGAAAATCATAAAGAATTTAACCCATTTTCAAAAGTGATCTTAAGGTCATCGTTATATAAAACGCAAAATGGTCATCATGGATTTTATCAATAAACAATTAATTTATCATAAAAAAACGATACGTTTACGACTGCACTTGAATTCTTTAATAATTGTATAAGCCAGTGACCGGCCTGTGAGTATTTTAGTTTATGAAATATTTAATTCTTGTGGCATCATAATTGGCGCATTCAAGCGAAAAACGTACTTACCTTGGTATAAAGCATTCAGGATCATGTACAATCAGAAGAAAAATTGCCAGTTATGGTGAAACGGTCTGGAAATATACACCTGCATATTAGGCTGCTTTGATGTAAGCAATACTTTTTGTCCTTTATAAAGCTGAATATGTATGCGCAAAAATTCTTAAAAAGATATATTTTAAAAAGTTATTCTACGTTTGTTGCTAACTCAACAGATATACTTATATATTCAGACTTCCTTTACAGTTAAAAACTTCAGGTAACAAAGCAAAAATTATTTTTAAACCTTTTTAAAGTTGAACCATGTCTCAAAAATTAGTGTTTCTATAGAATTTTTCTTTTTAATTTTTAAAACAAAAAAATAAGCTTTTTTCCTAACGATCGATTATTTATTGTTGTAAACTTTTAGTGGAGGCAGCGTATTTTGACTGCATCGCAACTTTAACAATGTATTTTTAAGTCGATTCTATTTTCGTAAAAATTACCAACCCTGACTTAAGTGTTTACAAGCTGGGTGCGTTAAGTTGTTGAAGGTTTTTGGCGCTATCCATACCTGGTGATTTTTGAGCTGCGTCCGACTATTTCAGATACATTCTTTACATAAAAAGATTGTTCGCTAGCTCGTTAGTTTTGCGCATAGCTGGTCGTAGGATATCCATTCTATTTTAGTAACGTGAAAAATGTTTTTAACGTTCTTCTTTACTTTCTTCATTGGAATAGGAAATTTAAGCTCGAAAAACAAGCTTTTAACCGTGTTACGTTTTAGGGTAATAAGGTGATGGCTCCCGAAATGTAAGATAACTTTGGAATTTAAAGCTTTACGATTCACTGATGTTTGAAGCTTTCTGTCGATTTCTCTGTAGGATATGATCTAAAAATGGGAACTTTTTAATAACCTCCTGTTTCGAAAGTTACTTAAACTTCTGGGAAAGTGGATTTGAGGACTTATGTGGAGCAATTATTTGCGTTTGATGATAAAAATAGCAGTCCCTAAAGTACGTATCCACAATCACGTTTTAACTGTGGGGCACCATTTTTCACTGACTTTAGTATGTTTTTGTGCAAAGTAAAAGTTGGTTTGGAAGCATATATGAAGAATTTCGAGCAAAAACCTTTGCAGGTTTATCTGTAAAATACTTCTGTGATTTTCGCAGTAAAAAATGTTCGTGAATTCTAGAGTAATAAAGCTGAACATGGGATATCAACGAATGGCACTATAATAAAAATTTTTTGCAGTTTTGAACTTCTAAACCTTATATATGAATAGCATAGAAACATAGAAAAATAGCACCAATGGCAAAGGCAAGAAGCTTGAAACGGCTAAGTAGTCGTCGTTTGCCAGTCATGCTCAACGCCTTGGTTTTTTCTCACCCACTGTTCGAACCCAAGATCTGTTGATCAGTTGTCCAACGTTGACAATAATAATGAGCCAATTGCTCATTGTCATGCCGGTTTCGATATGAAATAGAAACATTGGTGATGACTTAACCGTCATAAAAAAGGAAAACTTTAATGGCCGCTGGTGGCCTTCATTCACGACTTCCAGGAAAAAGCAAGAGTGATTTTGCTCAACTACTTGTGAGCGATATAAATGATTTTAGAATTGCTCGTGTCAAATTGTATAAACATTTAATAACTAAGTTGATTTCACGGTTAAATGCTAAATTATGCCAAAGTTCAATTTTTAAAGTACCGTTTTCCCTAACTTTGCATACGCGCTAAGAAAGAAATATTCTTCTATTGGGATCAGACTATTGATCAAGAGCTTATTTTTCAAGCACAATATTTTATATAAAAGGGTAAATTATAGAACCCAGAGCCTGTTACACATAAAATGCGGGGGTCTGCCTTTCCAAAAAAGAGGCTTGCTCAATCACACTGATGAGGCATCCGACTTCATAATTCAGAATCGTCCAGAAATATTCAATAAAAATGGGCGAGATTACATGATTAAGTTTGGATTAATTCAATAAGCAATGGGTCGAAAGGTCTACAAATTAATTTCCGACGAAAGCTAGGGGATACCGAAAAATCCATAAGGAAAGAAAATATCATCCAGATCAAAAGGTTCCATATAATTCATCACACATGTATTTGGCTTCCGTTTAAGAAGTTTTTACTGTGTGATCAATTGAATATACCCTAGAATTTGTTTGAAAAATGTAACCTCTATTATTAGTACTTTAC